>JABMCL010000059.1:255000-267500 GCA_018857735.1 Alviniconcha marisindica
TCTCTCTCTCTCTCTCTCTCTCTCTCTCTCTCTCTTCTCTTTTTCTCTCTCTTCTCTTTCAGTCTCTTCTTCAACATAACAAATAATTCATTATTTTCTTTTTCTCATTGGCAAAATCAGTTGAAAGCTTCTAAGGATACACGAAAATAAGCAAAATATAATATAATTATTTATAATATTTATAAGATAATCTATTAGAGATATTCTAAGGCATACACGCACAATTTACAACCAGCTTAAACGACATTATATATGTGTTTTTTATGGTAGAAGATAGCAATTCAGTGGAAATACATCACACCAATTAAATTACTTTTTTTTGGGGAAGAAAAAAAAATGCGGCCTATTTCTTTTTGGTTTAATGTCTTGAACGACATTCGTCGGAAGTTGATTGGGGAGAAAAAATATATATAAAATTGCCTACAAACAAGATTACTGTAGGTATCAGAAAGATCGTCGACATTGTGGTTTCACAACTACATTATTTTTGTCGGAAGTTGATATAGAATAGAAATGTCAGCATGGAAGATTACTGTAGAGAGGCTGATTATAAAATTGTCAACACTGTGGTTTCAAACGTAATCTGCACAAATATATTTTTTGAGAATAACCTTTCGTCAAACTTAGACGGACTTGTTTGAAACATATGTTTGCCTAAACATGTCCGTGCATGGACATGAACGAAATTTAATTCCAATGTTTCTGCACATTTGTAGAAACTCTGTGTAACTGCATTAATCAGTTGCTTACTCGTGCTTATGATGAATTATCTGTTTGTAGTATAGTCGTGCTTATTTGTGTTGATAGTATAGCAAGGACTGACTGTTAGATATGTCCAAATGGACCTAACGCCACTATCCTTGAATATTAAAGTTTTTGAATTCGAGTTCGAATTCTCCGTCTGTCTGTCTGTCTGTTTATTGCTCTTTCTCTCTCTGTCCCTCTGTAACCCTGTCGCTCTCTGTCACCCTGTCTCTGTCACCCTCTCTCTCTCTGTCACTCTCTCTGTCACCCTCTCTGTCACCCTCTCTCTCTCTCTCTGTCACCCTCTCTCGCGCGTGCGCTTTTTATCCACCCCACCCCCTTCCCCGCCCCAACGTTGTAGTTTTAGTTTTTTGGTTGTTGTTTTTATGTTGTTGTTTTTGCCTTTAAAAAAAAAATGAAGAAAAGTTAGAAGGCTCCAGTTGCAAGTTACATTACTGCAACGCTGATTGAGATACTCACACTGTGACAGAGGGCTGTCCTGGTCGTGCCGTTATTCTGTGTCTGTGCTTTTGCTTTTCACCACACGACCGAGGTTAGTTTTATTGCAAGCAGCTGCTGGTGCCAGACAGAGTGCGATCGGGCTATGCGTGCCAAAGCGCTGGCATTCTGCATAATTATGATCGAAGAGGTCCTGCAGCCAGTCTGTTGGGCTGCTGATCAAAACGAACGGCCGTCGTTGGGCTCGGAGATTGATTTTGCGGTCGAGAGTACAGGCGAAGGGAAGAGACTGCAGTGAAGCTAAAGACTAGTCGACTCCGCGTTGTACCTCGAAGCTCGCGCGCTTTGATTGATTCGGTTGATTTCTCCATCGGGCCTGAGTTACCACCACCAACCACCACCAGCAATCACCACAGTCGTCGTCGTCGTTGTCGTCGTTCCGGTTGTTCTGCTGCTGCTGCTGCTGCTGCGAATAATGCGGTCGGCGTCTGTTTGCTTTCCGGGCCACCGACCGTTAGCCCGTCTCGTGTCCCCGTGCAACCAGTTTAGTTTCCCACTGCCTCAGTAGCTTGTCCCCGCACAGGTTATTGACTGGTTCTGCGGCACCCATCTCCTGTTTCTCCCTCCAGCCCCCGCAGACCCCCACCTTTCCCCAGCCGCCTCACTGCACACTCCCTTCTGTCCTGGTTGGTTTGTTAGTAATTGGATTTTAGCGTTCTGTGAACGGCACCGGATCACATCAGCACGATCAGACTCTGTCATTAATTATGCACAAGCTGTTTCGCGAGTCAGCTCTAACAATCAAGGTATACACAAGTATAAAAAAAAAAAAAAAAAGCAACATACTTCAAAGAAAAAGGACAGATGAAAAACAGGGAATCGACAGAAACCCCTGGCGGGGTACTATTGACGCAGAAATTTGGATCCGCTCTCGTGAGAGTCCTGAGGTGTTAAGGAATCTTTCTTTAACGCAAAGAGAAGGTCAGAGTACAAGTGTTTTATGCTGTGCCTACTGCCAGGAATTCCGCCTTTGCTGTGCCTACTGCCTTTGTCATTTCTGCCTTTGCAGCTCATTTTAAGGAATCTTTCTTTAACGCAAAGAGAAGGTCAGAGTACAAGTGTTTATGCTGTGCCTACTGCCAGGAATTCCGCCTTTGTCATTTCTGCCTTTGCAGCTCATTCAACTTCATTTTTTTCCACAACCCTGCTCCAGCATAAAATGAAGCGTAACTCGAGCGGTTGTTGGTGTAGCGTTCCCCGGATGAACAGTCTAGGGGGTCACCCGGTAAATGCAACCCTGCACTGACAAATCATTCCACGAGATGTGCGAACTGCGTGTGTGACCGGTTAATCTATATCGCTATTATTACCCCGCCAAATACAGTGCAGCTGAAGTTAAGTGAACTGAATTGACAGGCCCCGTCATGACCCGCCGGCATCCTCCCTCTCCTGCCCACTCCTCCAGCGCCCCCATTGCCTCACAGTCCCCATCTCCCTCCACGCAATCCTTTCTGCGCAGTCTCCTCCCCACGTCCCTTTCGCCACAGTTCCCACCCCACAATCCCTTTCCCCTCTCCGCATCCCTTTCCCCACAGTCCCAATCCCGCGTCCTTTTTGCCACATTTACCGCTCTACATCCTTTTCCCACCTCCGCATCCCTTTCCCCACAGTCCCTTCCTTGCATCCCTTTCCCCACAGTCCCCTTCCTTGCATCCCTTTCCCCACAGTCCCCTCCTTGCATCTCTTCTTGCATCTTTTCCCCCACAGTCCCCACCTTGCATCTCTTTCACCACAGTCCCCTCCTTGCATCTCTTTCACCACAGTCCCCTCCTTGCATCTCTCCTTGCATCCCTTTCCCCACAGTCCCTTAATTCCTTGCATCCTTTCCCCCACAGTACCCTCCTTGCATCTCTCCTTGCATCTCTCCTTCATCTCTTTCACCACAGTCCCCTCCTTGCATCTCTCCTTGCATCCCTTTCCCCACAGTCCCTTCCTTGCATCCCTTTCCCCACAGTCCCTTCCTTGCATCCCTTTCCCCACAGTCCCTTCCTTGCATCCCTTTCCCCACAGTCCCTTCCTTGCATCCTTTCACCACAGTCCCCCCCCCCCCCCCCCCTTGCATCTCTTTCACCACGGTTCCCTCCTTGTATCACTCCTTGCATCTCTTTCACCACAGTCCCCTCTTTGCATCTCTTTCACCACAATCCCCTCTTTGCATCCCTTTCACCACAGTCCCCTCCTTGCATCCCTTTCACCACAGTCCCCTCTTTGCATCTCTTTCACCACAGTCCCCTCCTTGCATCCCTTTCACCACAGTCCCCTCGCCCCATCCCCCCTCCATCCCCTTTTTCATCATCATTGCCATTCGCATTGATCATGCCGCGGACTGTCTGCCGGGACATAAGCTCCGCCCTTCAAGTGGACATCGACAAAAACTTTCTCTGATCATTAGATGGGTATGGGGTATAAATCGCGTGCGCAACGATCTTACGAGTCATTCTGGTGGTGACAGTGTAGCGATTGGTATATGATCTCCCCCTTCCCGCACACCTCCATACCCCATTCCCCCCCAAACCCCTCTTCTCCCCGTACCTAATAATGAAGCCTTATGGTTTCTGTGGATGTTAAGCACCGTGTTTACTTGCTTAGTTCCCTCTGCGAGCACAAAGGCGGGATGTCGTGAGGGAGGAACCGGCGTGTTCTTTCTGTCTGTCTGTCTCTGTCTGTCTGTTTCTGTCTCTCTCTCTCTCTCTGTCTTGTCTCTCTCTCTCTCTCTCTCTCTGTTTGTCTGTCTCTCCCAGTCTCTGTGTCTCTCTGTCTCTGTCTCTGTCTCTGTCTGTCTCTTTCTGTCTCTGTCTGTCTGTCTGTCTGTCTGTCTGTCTGTCTGTCTGTCTGTCTGTCTCTCTCTCTCTCTCTCTCTCTCTCTCTCTCTCTCTCTCTCTCTCTCTCTCTCTCTCTCTCTCTCTCTCTCTCTCTCTCTGTGTTATAGATACATGATCTTTATGTATGTGTCTATGTACCTCGGCAAGGACATAATTATTGCAAAAACAGGCCATTGCCTGAAATCTCATCTGGAGTATTGGGTAATACAGCTCTCTCTCTCTCTCTCTCTCTCTCTCTCTCTCTCTCTCTCTCTCTCTCTCTCTCTCTCTCTCTCTCTCTCCAGTCTTTCTCATATCATATATGATCTTTAGGTATGTCTGTGTAGCTCTGCATGGACATACCTATGGCAAAAACAGGCCATTGCCTGAAATCTCATCCTTGAGTAATGCAGCTCTCTCTCTCTGTCTGTCTGTCTGTCTGTCTGTCTGTCTGTCTGTCTTCTCTCTCTCTTCGTCTCTCTCTCTCTCTCTCTCTCTCTCTTCTCTCTCTCTCTCTCTCTCTCTCTCTCTCTCTCTCTCTCTCTCTCTCTCACAAGGACTAGTTGTTAGGTTTTTGAATGAACCTAAACTACAATTCTTGTAAAATAGTTTTCGAGTCCGAGTTCGAGTTCTCTCTCTCTCTCTCTCACTCTCTCTCTCTCTTTGTCTCTGTCTCTGTCTCTGTCTCTCTCTCTCTCTCTCTCTTTGTCTCTGTCTCTCTGTCTCTGTCTCTGTCTCTCTGTGTGTCTCTGTCTCTCTCTGTCTCTCTGTCGCTCTGTCTCTGTCTCTCTCTGTCTCTGTCTCTCTCTCTCTCCCCTCACCCTCCCTCCCTCCCTCTCTCCCCTTTCCTGTGGGTGGGACGAGCGGGCACAGAGCAACGTCGCTTGATGATAGACGTGTGTGCGAGAGTTAATGGCATTAGGCATGCGGCGACCGACGGGTTCGAACGACGAGAGCAAGAAGCGAGACCTCGCACCGTGCACGATGATAGAACACTCAGGATCAACACACTGTCGCCCGCCTTTTGCGCTCCTGCACCCTGGAAATCGGCTGCAGTGTTGGGGCACCACCACCCGTGCGTGCGTGCCGCGTCCTTCTCCTTCCTCAATGGCCCTTGGCCCGACGGATTTTCCTGGATTCTGTTAAGCGACCGACTTCGGCGCTGTGGTGCGGGGAGTTGAGAGGGTCAAGTCCCCCAGTGTGCAATTGACAGCACGAGATTTGGACGTTGGACGAGAGAGACGACGCAACGGCAGGGCGTTTTTGGTTTGGGTTGTTTTTCGCGCTTTGTGTGGAAGCGGGGTGTCGGTCGGTGGTGGACAGACAGCGGAGGACCACAGAACTAGGGCACGGCCCTGTTATTGGTACGGTGCAGCTTTTGGGTGTTTTGTTGTTGCTGTTCAGTGTCGGTGTTGTTATATTTCGTTTCGTTAAATCCGGGGACAGTGACGTCAAAATCCCGAATTTTCGTACCTATTTTTGCATTTGTGTACCACAACCACAGCTAACTCTCAGTTAGCCCAGAAGACGTAGTAGATGTATTCTATTTCGCCGGTGTTGTATCGTCTGTACACATTTTCTTTCGTTTTCATCGTTTTCAGTAAACAACCGCCATCGCCTCTTTGAGTAGTTATGTGTGAATGCACAGCCACGGTGATTTTTTTTCGCCACTGTCCCAGGGTTTAACCTTTTGTTGGATATTTTTGTATGTATGCTTTCATTTTATTTTTTTATTTTTGTATTTGTGTACATGTCTTCTTTTCTTTTTCTTTTTTCTTCTTCTTTTGTTGTTGTTGTATTTGTGTCTGTATGTTGTCTTTGTTGTTGTTGTTTTGTTTCCTTTCTTTCTTTCTGTGTATGTGTTTGTGTTTTTTTGTTGTTGTTGTTATTGTTGTTTCGGTATTTGTGTGTGAATTAATTTGGCAGATTGCTGATGTTAATGTCTTTGTGGTTTGCGGCCGTGGAATTACCGCTTGTAAATTTCTAGGAGTTATGCTACTTCTAAATTTCTGGAACTGCCTGAGAGACAAACTGAAACAAAAGTTGTTGTTGTTGTTGTTGTTGTTGTGTGTTTCCTTGTCGTTGTTGCTGTGGCTGTTGTTTCTGTCGACATTTTCCTGGTTCTTTGAGAGTGGAATTGCCGCTTGTAAATTTCTGTAGAAAAACTCTTTTTAAAAAGTTCTGAAATCCTAATCTGATTGTCTGTGTGACTTGGATTTGTATTTCATCTATTCATTCGCATGCCACACTGGCGACAGAGAGCGAAGGAGAATCGGGTTTCTGTTGTTGTCTCCCTTGTTATACGTGTGACGTCAGGACGCGTTATATAATATATAATGACACAACTTAATACCCTTCCAGTAAGACGCCGGGGAGGGAGCAAAACAGGAGTCGAGCTTTGCTCCTTTGTTTTGCTGTTGTTGCTACTGTAACGTTTTTTTCGGTTCGTGGAATATAGAATTGCCGCTTGTGGTGACATTTCTTGAACTGCGGAAAAGGAACGTGGGTTCCTTGCTGAGAAGTTATGAGCACCTTGAAGACTCGCCTTCAAAACAGCGGCGTTATGATCTAATTTAATCTATTTATATATTCAATGCTTTGTTGAATTGATCGAGAACACATGCAGAAGGGAATTAACCTACCACCACCACCACCCTACCCCCCATCTTTCGTTGCTTTGAGCAGACATAGCGTATCGTTTGCTGCCATATATTATAGGTCAGTGCATTCAGAATTTGCATCAGATCCAAACACATAAAAGGTCAAAACAACAACAACAACAACAACAACAGTTATTTATTAGGACAAAACACGACATGCGAATTTTTCAGGGTAAGCCCCCTATTTCAAGCTACAAAACAACACTTAAACAACAGTTAAATAGTGAAAAATGAGATGTAGGATACTTTTCTGCTTTTGGCTGAACTGTTTTGTTGTGTTGTTTTGGTGTCCAGTGTTTGGAAGGGTGTGGCTTCACGAACAGTGACACGTACAGTGAACGAGTGCATGGTTGCATGGTGTACTCAGAACTGGCACTGAGACGGCTGCAGTTTCACATTTCACCAGCCATGGAACGATTAAAATAGCGCTGCCACTTTAGTGGATATATTCAGAACGCGCCGTGTCTACAGTCACCTATTCTGAGTTGCATACGGCTAGAGCCCGGTGGATCTGACGGGAATAGCGCTTTGTTGCCATTGTGAATCGCTTAGGACTCGCTCGAGATGAACAAGTGAACAAGGAGGGGACTGTGGGGAAAGGGATGCAATGAGGGGACTGTGGGGAAAGGGATGCAAGGAGGGGACTGTGGGGAAAGGGATGCAAGGAGGAGACTGTGGTAAAAGGGGTGCAAGGAGAGATACAAGGAGGGGACTGTGGGGAAAGGGATGCAAGGAGGGGACTGAGGTGAAAGGGATGCAAGGAGAGATACAAGGAGGGGACTGTGGTGAAAGAGATGCCACAGCCCCCTCCTTGCATCCCTTCCCCCACAGTCCCCTCCTTGTATCTCTCCGTGCATCTCTTTCCCCACAGTCCCCTCCTTGCATCTCTTTCACCACAGTCCCCTCTTTGCATCTCTTTCCCCACAGTCCTCGCCTTGCATCTTTTCCCCCACAGTCCCCTCCTTGCATCTCTCACCACAGTCCCCTCCTTGCATCTCTTTCCACACAGTCCCCTCCTTGCATCCCTTTCCCCACAGTCCCTTCCTTGCATCTCTTTCTCCACAGTCCCCTCCTTGCATCTCTTTCCCCACAGTCCTCTCCTTGCATCTCTTTCCCCACTGTCCCCTCCTTGCATCCCTTTCCCCACAGCGAAGTGAACAAGTGTTCATGTAAAAAAAAAAAAAAAAAAATGTAACGCGCCGATACTATACCTCAAAGCACTGAACAGCACAGACATAGTAGAATACACATGTGTTTGGAGGTAGAAAGTATTATTAAATTTAACACAAAACTAGCAAATGATGTACACAGCTGGACACCCGTTTCAAACATGAAAGACTGATCAGTCTGTAAACCCCGTAGTTGTATTCTCTAGATTCACACCTGTATTACATACAATTCATCAGTACTTATAAGAGAGAAGACATGATGTTGTATAAAGCCCGTCCCTAATAAGCCGTACGGTTTCTGTGGACATTTAGCACCATGTTTACTTACTTACTTACTGTTGTATAAAGTATAATTTCTGTTGATGGAAATTAATTTAACTTTTTTCGAATGTCCTGCATAATTTATGTTGCTTGTCGTACAACTCCCCCCTCCATCCCACCCCCTCCCCCGCCCGAACCTGTTCATAACGTATAACTTTAATTGTAGATTTAAATCTTTATAGCTAGCACAATTTTTTTTAAAGGCGTTATGAATGATATTTTAAAGAAATCAGAAGCAAAAAAAATTAAAACAAATTAATAGACAACAGCAATATAAAATCACCAAAAACTTTAGAGATATTCGTTAATGTGTAATCTTGTAGCTTTGTTAATTTTGATTCGTGTTTTGTTTTGTCTTTTGTTTTCATCTTCCATACTCCCTCAAGGTACTAAAAGAATAAAGAGCCTTTGAAACTTTAATGCCAATTTTCACAACAAGTATGGAACTCCGTGTTCATTTGTAACTCGTCTCTGTAACAGGGTTGTAACCTTTCAAGTGTCTTTAAAACAAAAGATAAGTTGGTGAAGAAAGAAAATGGCGCTAAAACAGGGCACTGTTTCTGAAAAGATCCAAACACGCAAACGGTTAAAAAGAAGGCTAATTTCAATGGGACAACACGCAACGTGTGCAAATTGTCGAGGTAAGCCCCTTTTTTCAAAGCGACAAAACGACAGTTAAACGATGATAAATGAAAATATTATATTTATTCGGTTACTGTTTATGGAATGCCTGAAGTGTCTGAAGAGCATTTTGCCGCTTTGAATAAGGGACTTACCCGGAAAATTTGCTCACATTTTGTATTGTCCCGTTAAAATTAGCGTTCTTTTAAACCGCTTGTGTGTTTCAATCTTGTTTTAGAACGCTAGCAGCCAACCTTGTTTTAGATTTTTGAGGTTTTTTTTGTTTTGTTTCACAAGTAAGTATGAGAGAGACAGCACCATAAAGATATATTTCATCCCCGAAGGCGGTGTACAGCTGTGATAAGTTTTCTCTTTGGAATCAGAGTTTGTTTTAAAGCGTTTTCTCTTTTCTGGTCCGTTTCGAACGGGTTAAGCATTGCAGTGAGCATTTAGACTGTTGGCGTATTTCATTGATTATTCAAGCTGTGGTTTTAGCGTTTCGTTGATGATTCTGACGTTTGTGTCAACATTTCAATGATTTTTTAGTATGTTTTATTTAGTGTGCTGCAGCAGCTTATTTTTGATTCAGACCGTTTGGGCACTTGGACTGTTTACTCAGGTTGTGTTTTCAGCATTGCGTTGATTATCCAGTCTGTGGTTTCAGCATTTTCTAGCTGTTCAGAGTCTTGACTCAGTCGTATCGGCACCTGTGTGTTGCTCAGGCTGTGGTTTCAGCATTGCATTCATTATTCAAACTGTGCTTTCGGCGTCTCTAGATCCTTGACGGTTTCAACAGCTGAGTTTTTATTCTAACTCTTTCAATATTTCATTGAGTATTCAGACTGCATTTACCCAGACCAGTTGAGCATTTTAATGTTTATACAGTCTTTTTCATCATTTTGATATTTGCTTAGATTGTTTAGGCAACTTACGTAATTATTCAGTCGGCTGCTTCAGCATTTCGTTGATTACTGTGATTTATTATTCACAGCTGTTTCAGCGTTGCATTCAAACTGTGGTTTTAGCTTTTGATGATGATGATGATGTCCACTTTTATAGCGCATGATTTCATGATTCCATTTACCCAGACCAGTTGAGCGTTTTAATGTTTATATAGTCTTTTTCATCATTTTGATATTTGCTTAGACTGTTTAGGCACTTACGTAATTATTCAGTCGGCTGCTTCAGCATTTCGTTGATTAATTTGATTTATTATTCACAGCTGTTTCAGCGTTGCATTCAAACTGTGGTTTTAGCATTTGATGATGATGATGATGTCCACTTTTATAGCGCATGATTCCATTAACTTTAATGTTCAGTGAGCTGAAGGGGGGATGGGGGGGGGGGGGGGGGGGGGGGTAGAATGTCATAATTAAAATAGAGAAAAAGGAAAGGAAAAGGATACATGGTGCAAAGGCATTAACAGAAAATTTGCTTTTTAAGGCCTTTGCAAGCAACCTTAGTTTGATGGTAGAACATCGTAAGCCAAAGTGTCCAGTAACATACTGGATTGTTGTGCTCAAGGTCAAGGTCACAGCAAACGTTCAAAATTTCAGTTAATGTTTGTTCGACGATATCTTAAGAACCGCAGTCTTTTGTAACCAAGTTCAGTATGGTGATAAATCCTCATGAACCTGCAAAAACGTTTTCTATGTGAAGGTCACAACTAGGGCTCATAGAATCAAATTATGACTGTTTCTATTACATCTTCCGAACTTCTGATACTTTTGCTACCAAACTGTATTTGATCGTACATCATCATAAGCTTGAGTGTCATCTGAAAAGATTGCTTTGCTGTATTCAAAATCAGGGTCACAGCGTAGGTTCCAACCACCACTGAACTTCTGTCCAGACGATATCTTTGGAACTATTTATTCTTTTGTAGCCAAACTTTATTATGGTGATGCATCATCATGAGCCAGAGTGTCTTGTTTCTTCCTAGTTTTAACTATTTAGGTGATCATGCAGATTGTCGTTTCAACGTTTCGGTGATTATTCGGACTGTTTCAGCATTTAAGTCACTGCTCAAACCATTTCAACATACCGGTTTTTGTTCAGACCGTATATTCAATCTGCTGTTTCGGACACAATTTCTTCAGTGTGTGTGAGTGTGGTTTTTGTTTGGTTTTTTATTCGGAAGGTTTTCTGTAACTATTTGGACTGTTTCAACATTTCGATGGTTATTCAACCTGTTTCAGAACTTAGGTGGAATGGAATGGAAATTGGTTTGAGTAACTCCCAATCAATCAAAACGTCAGAACTTAGGTAACTTCAGATTATTTCATCACTTCGATGACAAGCTTCGCCTGATCATTTTCAGACCGCGTTGCAACGACTGACTTGTAGGGCATGATTTCGCTGCGCCGGGTTTTCAGACACACACTCACAGATGATGACATCGACAGTTCCACAGCTTTGAAGGTCTCTCTGCATGGTCTTTGTCAACGATGATCGACCTGACGCAGGGCATGGACCTAACGATGACTGAACTGACACAGAGCATGGACATATATGTCTTTGGCAATATGTCGTTGTCAACGATGATCGACCTGACGCAGGGCATGGACCTAACGATGACTGAACTGACACAGAGCATGGACATATATGTCTTTGGCAATATGTCGTTGTCAACGATGATCGACCTGACACAGGGCATGGACCTAACGATGACTGAACTAACACAGAGCATGGACATATATGTCTTTGGCAATATGTCGTTGTCAACGATGATCGACCTGACGCAGGGCATGGACCTAACGATGACTGAACTGACACAGAGCATGGACATATATGTCTTTGGCAATATGTCGTTGTCAACGATGATCGACCTGACGCAGGGCATGGACCTAACGATGACTGAACTGACACAGAGCATGGACATATATGTCTTTGGCAATATGTCGTTGTCAACGATGATCGACCTGACACAGGGCATGGACCTAACGATGACTGAACTGACACAGAGCATGGACATATATGTCTTTGGCAATATGTCGTTGTCGACGATGACGACCTGACGCAGGCATGGACCTAACGATGACTGAACTGACACAGAGCATGGACATATATGTCTTTGGCAATATGTCGTTGTCAAGATGACGACCTGACGCAGGGCATGGACCTAACGATGACTGAACTGACACAGAGCATGGACATATATGTCTTTGGCAATATGTCGTTGTCGACGAAGACTGAACTGACACAGAGCATGGACGTATATGTCTTTGGCAATATGTCGTTGTCGACGATGACTGAACTGACACAGAGCATGGACATATATGTCTTTGGCAATATGTCGTTGTCGACGATGACTGAACTGACACAGAGCATGGACATATATGTCTTTGGCAATATGTCGTTGTCGACGATGACTGAACTGACACAGAGCATGGACATATATGTCTTTGGCAATATGTCGTTGTCGACGATGGCTGAACTGACACAGAGCATGGACATATATGTCTTTGGCAATATGTCGTTGTCGACAATGGCTGACCTGACACAGAGCATGGACCGATACAGGTCCACGACACAGAGGGAGTCGGCGACAAAAATCGAAGTATGGGCTGTTAGAGCTTTCCACGCGCTCATGCGGGAAGTGTTTTGCTTCAGCGTGGTCGTTGCCAAGTTATGGCGGCGGGGTGGAACGGAGGAGGAGGAGGAGG
>JABMCL010000059.1:272500-280000 GCA_018857735.1 Alviniconcha marisindica
CTCAGTGATTGAAATTTACACTACAGTGGAAACACAGACCACACACACACGCACACACACACACACACACACTCTCTCTCTCTCTCTCTCTCTCTCTCTCTCTCTCTCTCTCTCTTCTCTCTCTCTCTCTCTCTCTCTCTCTCCCTCTCTCTCTCTCGCAATCGGTGTCTGGTTTTATATGTGTTGTTATTATTATTATTATTATTTTATTAATTGTTGTTTTTATTTTTACTGATGCTGTATTTGTCTATAGCCCGCTTCTGTAATAATATTTAACTGTGAATGTCTTGGTTATTAGTAGTACTGTAGCAACGGCAGATATGTGAGTCGGCCTTTTGTGCTAATATCTTCACCGTTGAGAAATAAAGTTCAATCAATCAGTCAAATCTCTCTCTCTCTCTCTCTCTCTCTCTCTCTCTCTCTCTCTCTCTCTCTCTCTCTCTCTCTCTCTCTCTCAGCTCACACATACCCTCACGCACACGCGCTCACGCACACACGCACGCGCGCGCGCAGCATCCAAATACGGTCTATCAGCCATGCCTAGGAACGGTTTGTGTAAACACAACGTGGGTTAGGTGATCTATCAGCCCACTCGTGGCCGGACGTCCCGCGTTTCAATACAGGCATGGCACGCGCGTGCGCCAGAAGGGGCACGGGATGCTTTGTGTCCGGGAGTGTGAGACTCGTGACCACGCGGTGGGTGAGGTTAACAGCTACAGCGCCATCACTGCCACCACCAGCAAGAGTCACCCTTCTTCGTCGTTCGCCTCTTCCGGTGTCTGCCCACTCCCAGACTCCCTCGTGACGACAGCCAGGGAAGCAAAGAGCTCTCTGCCGTGGCATGCAGACCAGCTAGGGAAGCAAAGAGTTCTCTCCCCTCCCTGCTGGTCTTGGGGCCCAACTCTGGGTCAGAAAGCGGGAGACAGTAGTAATGACAGTAGTAGTAACAGGGTAGTAGGATTTAATAATGATAACAGCAATAGGGGTTAGCTTAGGCTTTAATAATGATAAATGTAATGGGGGTTATCTTAGGCTTTGATAATGATAACAGCAGTAGGGGTTAGCTGGGCTTTAATCAGTAATGATAACAGCAGTAGGGGTTAGCTGGGCTTTAATAATGACAACAGTAATAATAGTTAGGCTTTAATAATGATTACAGTGATGGGGATTAGTTGGGCTTTAATAATGACAACAGTGCTAGGGAATGAGGCTGTAATAATGACAACAGAGCTAAGGGGAATGAGGCTGTAATAATGACAACAGTGCTAGAGAATGAGGCTGTAATAATGACAACAGTGCTAGGGAATGAGGCTGTAATAATGACAACAGTGCAAGGGAATGAGGCTGTAATAATGACAACAGTGCTAGGGAATGAGGCTGTAATAATGACAACAGTGCTAGGGAATGAGGCTGTAATAATGACAACAGTGATAGGCGGGATTAGCTAGGCTCTAACTAACGGTAACAGTGTAACAGGGATTAGCTAGGCTTTAATAATGATAATAATAACAGGGATTAGCTTAACTAGGCATGAGTGCTGTAACAGTCGGGAATATAGTTGGACTCACATTTCCGCTTTCTTTCTTTTTTTTCTTTTTTTTTCTTTCTTTTTTTTCTTTTTTTTTGGGGGGGGGGGAGGTAGGGGGGGTTGTGGAACGAGCTAACTCTTACGAAATTTGTATTTGTTTGTAGGTGTATGTGCGTGTTTTGTGTTATGTTGCGTATGGATTCCTTTTGAAGTTTGTATTCGAGAAAGGGCCTACATAATTATGAGGAGAGAGTGTTTTTATATATAAATGTACATTTGCTTATTAATAACAGAGTTTGGTCATCCCGGGTTGACCCTGTCCGGTTGAGAAGACCTCAAAATCCAGTTACTAACGAACTAAACTGAGACACAGAATAATGATAGCTGTGGAAATGTACTAATTCACAAAATATAGTAATGACAACTACTGACAATGTTTGTGGAGAGAGGCCATGCCTACCCACTGGAGAGAGACCATATCTACCTTGTGGAGAGAGGCCATGCCTACCTTGTGGAGAGAGGCCATGCCTACTCACTGGAGAAAGGCCATGTCTACCTTGTGGAGAGAGGCCATGTCTACCCTGTGGCGAGAGGCCATGCCTACCTTGTGGAGAGAGGCCATGCCTACTCACTGGAGAGAGGCCATGTCTACCTTGTGGAGAGAGGCCATGTCGACCTTGTGGAGAGAGGCCATGTCTACCTTGTGGAGAGAGGCCATGTCTACCTTGTGGAAAGAGACCATGTCTACCCCAGTGGAGAGAGGCCACGTCTGCCCAGTGGAGAGAGGCCATGTCTACCCCAGTGGAGAGAGGCCACGTCTGCCCAGTGGAGAGAGGCCATGTCTGCCCAGTGCAGAGCGGCCCTGCGTACTCTGTGGAGGAAAGCCACGCTTGCCTTTTGGAGAGCGGCCAGATTAGACTGTTGTTCGTCTGCGGCTGTGGATGGTTGAAGAAGCATAGTTGTTTTGACTGGCCCAGACGCCGTTGCCTTCATCGTCTGTCCCTACTCTGTCTGCTCGCCTGTTGGAAGAATGGAGGATCCAACAAATGAAACGCTAGCGAAGGGTGTCGAAAACCCGATTTCCCCAGAGAGAGCTTTAATGGGCGGGTGCAAGTTATGCTTTGCAGTTTGTGTCAACCCCTCTCTGTCTGTGTCTGTCTCTCTGTCTCTGTCTCAGTCAGTCTCTCTCTCTCTCTCTCTCTCTCTCTCTCTCTCTCTCTCTCTCTCTCTCTCTCTCTCTCTCTCTCTCTCTCTCTCTGTTTGTCTGTCTGTTTGTCTGTGTCTTTCTGTCTCTCTCTCTCTCTCTCTCTGTCTCTGTCTGTCTCTGTCTGTCTCTGTCTCTGTCTGTCTCTGTCTCTGTCTCTGTCTCTCTCTGTCTCCGTCTCTCTGTCTCTCTCTCTCTCTCTCTCTCTCTCTCTCTCTCTCTCTCTCTCTCTCTCTCTCTCTCTCTCTCTCTCTCTCTCTCTCTCAAACGAAATGAGCAACTGGCCAGCCAGCACATCGAAAACCAAAGCTGCCCGTTGGTGTCCGCAGAAATGTGGAAATTAATGTCTCAAAGCAACCACCACACACTCTGTGGGAATGTCTCAAAGCAACCATCACACATTCTGTGGGAATGTCTCAAAGCAACCATCACACACTCTGTCTCTGTCAGTCTCTCTGTCTCTGTCTCTCTGTGTCTATGTATCTCTGTCTCTCTGTCTCTCTCTGTGTCTCACTGACTCTGTCTCTGTCTCTCTGTCTCTATCTCTGTCTCTCTGTCTCTTTCTGTCTCTCCCTCTCTGTTTGCCTGCCTGCCTGCTCTCCTCTCTTTCTCTCTCTCTCTCTCTCTCTCTCTCTCTCTCTCTCTCTCTCTCTCTCTCTCTCTCTCTCTCTCTCTCTCTCTCTCTCTCTCTCTCTCTGCACCCCCTTACATAGTATCTATTTTCATCTCAGATAAAAAATATAAAAAATAGTGTCTGTTTCGCTATTTTGTCTTCTAGAACGACCATTTGCCTATTTTAACGAAGTTTGGTTAGAACGGAAGTGGGTTGTGAGTTTCAGAACGGAAGTGGGTTGTGTGTTTTAGAACGGAAATGGGTTGTGAGTTTCAGAACGGAAGTGGGTTGTGTGTTTCAGAACGGAAGTGGGTTGTGAGTTTCAGAACGGAAGTGGGTTTTTTTTTGTTTTGTTTTTTTTTTAAACAGTTTTCTTTAACAAAAGGCGAGCGCTGTGTTTCTTCTTTGCGGGCGTTGTCTCACAGCATGGCGCCTGTACCAATGCGTACAAACAAACGCTCGTTAACTTTCAGACGTCAACGATAAAGTGGAAAGCCGCAAATAGCGCAGCCGCGGAGAATTAATAGCAGGAACGGGACAAAAACTGTCGATTTACGGCGCAAGCGACCTTTCCTCAGGTTCATTGTGGCCGCACAGCATTCGCTGATAATACCTTCACAAATCCGATTTCCATCCACGGTTACTCCGTGGTCGGCCAAATACCCCAGCAACAATAAATCTATAACAGGGGAGATATTTTCTCGATCTTGCCGTTCATATATATATATAGAGAGAGAGAGAGATAGAGAGCGAGAGAGAGAGAGAGAGAGAGAGAGAGAGAGAGGAGAGAGAGAGAGAGAGAGAGAGAGAGAGAGATCGTTTGTCGGTACGGATTAATTGCACGTCGGAACAGTCACCGAAACCTGCGTCATACAGTTGTCGGAAAAACAGGTTCCAGTTAAAACCGGGGGAAAGCAAGGCGTCCTTTCAATCAAAGAATTAGCCTAAGCTCGTGCTTACGTCATAATACGTCAGCGGGGTTAACGTTCGCCCTTACGTCGCTGTGGCGTGAGTGACGCGATCTTCAAGGACTGCGATGTACAATATAAGTCCGCGTTACGACGCTGTGGCGTGAGTGACGCGGTCTTCAAGGACTGCGATGTACAATATAAGTCCGCGTTACGACGCTGTGGCGTGAGTGACGCGATCTTCAAGGACTGCGATGTACAATATAAGTCCGCGTTACGATCCTTGTTGATGTAGTGTGCTGCGCTCTTCGGCTGCTTCCGTGCGGTGTAGTACTTCAACACTGTTTGAAGACTGCGACACTTTCAGTGCATGGTGGGCTGCTTTTGTTGTTTGATAATCTACAGAACTCTTTTACGATCCTTAACGCGTGAGCGTGTGTGATCTTTCTGCACGCGTATAATACGCACGGGGTCATCGGTTTCCAGTTAAAGTAAGCATGGTGCTTAACGTCCGCAGAAACCGCCAGTTTCCAGTTTCAGCCGAAGGACATTTTGTAGCGTCTGCACAGAGTCGGACTCTGGAGAAATCTCGGGAAGGGCGCAAAGCCTAGCACGTAACGGTCACCCATCCATGCGGTAACCAAGCGGTAACCAAGCACGCTCGGTGGCGGCTAACCTGGCTTTCGGGAGCGAGTGTTGTCGCCCCGTGCCACTGACTCTGCTTGGGCATCTTTGAACCACGGGCTGTGTACTTCAGTATAGTCCATGATATAAAGTGGCACAGATGTGACTGACTTATACACTGAGCAGTGTTGCCAGCAGGGAGTTGCCGTAGTATATATATATATATATATATATATATATATATATATATATATATATATATATATATATATCATACATACATATGTTTGTTCTGTGGGTGTGATGGTAAGAGCAAAGTCAATAAAACAAGAAGAAAAGAAGAGTTGTACAGTCCACTGTAGACAGGCGACGATGGTTTTTGTATTCAGCAGCAGGGTTGAAAAGCGTTCTGATTACGACATGGCGCAAGCACAGGTAAGCTCAGTGTGCTAGTTAATTAAACACCTCGGGCATTATATTTGTCTGTTCAGTGATGCTTTACGTCCACGGAAAGCCGTATGGTTTATTAGGGACGGGGGAAGGGGAGGACGGGGTGCGGGCAAACTCCAAGCACATCCTTCCTTCAACCACTGCCGTATTTAGTTACGCCATTGGGTCCACAAAACTGTCAGCTAACGAGCAGTTTTTTTTTTTTGGTGGTGCTCAAACAATAGTAAGTTTGTTACAAACAACTCAGATAAAACAAGGCGTGTCATTTACAGCCGCCAACAAAGTTTACACCAGCACAAATAAAACCACAATCGTTTGAAACGAGACGGAACTCTTTTTTTTAACCCGGGGTGGATGCGTCTCATGTTTACGTGCGTGCTTGGGCGATAGGTTGCTTCCACAGTCTTATCCATATCTAGCGTCCTAGTGCCACGTTTAAAGGTTTGATTAGTAGATTACATTTTCCTGCTTATTTTCTGTTCAGTTTGCATATCCCACAAAGCTATCAACTTGAGCTCTTGTTTTCACTTCCATTTCCTTCACGATTTTATGCACGCGCCCGTGTGTGTGTGTGTGTGTGAGAGAGAGAGAGAGAGAGAGAGAGAGAGAGAGAGAGAGAGAGAGAGAGAGAGAGAGAGAGAGGAAGAGAGAGAGAGAGAGAGAGAGAGAGAGAGAGAGAGAGAGAGAGATGAGCAGGTTATATTTATATGTATGACTAAATGCATCAGTGGCACTTGCGTATTTATTTTCATTGTTAATGTTATAAACGTTCATGAAATCATAAATGTAAGTTATTATTAGTATTATTATCTCCATACTCGCCTTAATGATGTCGAATCGAAAAATCTGAACGCACGCACGCACGCACGCACGCACGCACTACACACACACACACACACACACACACACACACACACACACACACACGCACACACACCACACACACACACACACACACACACACACACACACACAGAGGAATTTTCAGAAGCTTCAGCTCGAGGATCGGAAGGTGTGTGATGTTTGAAATGTGCAGAGCGAAGTCCGATAACTCTAAAGTCTCGGCAAAAGCTGCGCTGGTGACTCTGCGGACACTGCACCACAGTGTTCAGTGTCGCTTTACGTCCACAGAGGCCGTAGGGACTGTTAGGGACGGGGAGCCCAGGACGGCCACCTCGACATTCACACAGCTCCTGAGCTCTGCATTCCGTAACATCAAAGTTGAATGTTGCTTTACGTCCACAGAGACCGTAGGGACTATTAGGGACGGGGAGCCCAGGACGGCCACCTCGACCTTCTCACAGCTCCTGAGCTCTGAATTCCGTAACATCAAAGTTGAATGTTGCTTTACGTCCACAGAGACCTAGGGACTATTAGGGACGGGAGCCCAGGACGGCCACCTCGACCTTCTCACAGCTCCTGAGCTCTGCATTCCGTAACATCAAAGTTGAATGTTGCTTTACGTCCACAGAGACCGTAGGGACTATTAGGGACAGGGGAGCCCAGGACGGCCACCTCGACCTTCTCACAGCTCCTGAGCTCTGAATTCCGTAACATCAAAGTTGAATGTTGCTTTACGTCCACAGAGACCGTAGGGACTATTAGGGACGGGGAGCCCAGGACGTCCACCTCGACCTTCTCACAGCTCCTGAGCTCTGCATTCCGTAACATCAAAGTTAGTGCTTACGTCCCAGGAACCGAGGCTAATTAGGAAGGGGCCGGAAAGCACCTCGACCTTCACAGCTCCTGAGCTCTACAGTGCTTCAGTTAACGTTGCTTTACGTCCACAGAGACCGTAGGGACTATTAGGGACGGGGAGCCCAGGACGCCACCTCGACCTTCACACAGCTCCTGAGCTCTGAATTCCGTAACATCAAAGTTGAACGTTGCTTTACGTCCACGAGACCGTAGGGACTATTAGGGACGGGGAGCCCAGGACGGCCACCTCGACCTTCTCACAGCTCCTGAGCTCTGAATTCCGTAACATCAAAGTTGAATGTTGCTTTACGTCCACAGAGACCGTAGGGACTATTAGGGACGGGGAGCCCAGGACGGCCACCTCGACCTTCTCACAGCTCCTGAGCTCTGCATTCGTAACATCAAAGTTGAATGTTGCTTTACGTCCACAGAGACCGTAGGGACTATTAGGGACGGGGAGCCCAGGACGTCCACC
>JABMCL010000059.1:287500-382500 GCA_018857735.1 Alviniconcha marisindica
CCTCCCCCCGCCAACTGTCCCTACTCCGCGAGGTTCCACAGTTTCCTAAGGACTTGTTATCTGTGCGTTTCCTTCATGTACACACCAGTCTGATTATCTCATCTGTCTCCATCTTGTGTCCCCAGACGCCTATGGACCGTTTTCCCAAGCACTTGTTATCTGTGCGTTTCTGCCATGTACACACCAGTCTGATTATCTCATCTGTCTCCCTCTTCTGTCCCCAGACGCCTAAGGACCGTGTTATCTGCGCGTTTCTTTCATGCACAACACACCAGGATGATTATTATCTCATCTATCTGTCTCTCTCTCTTGTGTCCCCAGACGCCTAAGGACCGATCCGTGAGGCTGCGCGTGATGCCAGAACAGAGCAACGACTACCGGGTGGTGGTGTTCGGGGCCGGGGGCGTGGGCAAGAGCTCGCTCGTGCTGCGCTTTGTACGGGGCACGTTCCGCGAGACCTACATCCCGACGATCGAGGACACGTACCGCCAGGTGATCTCCTGCAACAAGCAGGTGTGCACGCTGCAGATCACGGACACGACGGGCAGCCACCAGTTCCCCGCCATGCAGCGCCTGTCCATCTCCAAGGGCCACGCCTTCATCCTCGTCTTCTCCATCACGTCCAGGCAGTCGCTGGAGGAGCTGAAGCCCATCTACGACGAGATCGTGGAGATCAAAGGCGACATGGAGGCCATCCCCATCATGCTGGTGGGCAACAAGTGCGACGAGGTCAACCGGGAGGTGCCCGTGCAGGAGTCGGCGGAGATCGCCAAGCGCTGGAACTGTGCCTTCCTCGAGACCTCGGCCAAGACCAACCACAACGTCAAGGAACTCTTCCAGGAGCTGCTGCAGCTCGAGAAACGGCGGACTGTCAGTCTCCAGCTGGAGACCAAGAAGTCCAAGTCACAGAAGCGCAAGGAGAAGTTAAAGGGAAAGTGTCTCTTGATGTGACTTCAGTGATGAAAGTGTCTCTTGATGTGACTTCAGTGATGAAAGTGTCTCTTGATGTGACTTCAGTGGTGGTACGTTTTGTTGTTGAAGATTGCTTTTCTGAAGAGGGAGGGGTTTTTTTCTCTTTTTTTTTTTTTTTTTTTTTGAGCGCGCGCGTGCGAGTTGAATTCTTTCTGTGATGAGTATTACCGGAACTGGTCGGGAACAGTCGGCAAGGTGTGCGCATGCGCCATGTTGCTGATGCTCAGTGTGCAATTCCGTTAATGTCTGTGACCGTGTAACGTTCAATACGAGGAGAGACGGAAACAAGACGAGTGATATATTATATATATATATATATATATATATATATATATATATATATATATATATACATATATAATATATGTATCATTAGCAACCTTCTCCTGCACATCAGAGTATTATGTACGAGCAGGAAACCGTGTTGAAAAAGGACAACCCGCAAGCGAAGAAACAAGGAACATTTCAATAAAATACCTTACAAAGGGTTGTGCTACGTTCTCTCGGAAGTGTGGACCTAGACTTCAGAGTTTGGGCCTCCACCCGCCCCACCCCACACCCCGACCCCCATTCCCCCACATCCACCCACCCAAACGACCAGGCTCTCTGCGACTGATGCGGGTTGGGAGGTTTGCATTACGACAATGACTACTGTGCCTAACTTCAGTGTTCAATTGCATTGAGCTCTTTTGATTGGTGGCTTGGTTAACAAGCGGCAAAGACAAATTGTAGCAGGGCATGACCAGCTGTTTCGTTAATGAAGTTTGTACCGTGCTGAGTGCAATCACTGGAAGACGCTTAGTGCGATGATGCCTTTTGTGAACAACGCCCCTCCCAACTCTTCACCCTCCCGAACAGTACGTTCATAAAGTGAACTCAGATTAACTACCACCACCCGAAGGTTGTGAATGTGACAGCTGTACTTTAGATCTCCTCCAGAAAGGGATCTGCTTCCCTGGTCGGCCAGAGCGTAAGTAATGAAGGCGGTGCTGGTGTACTTCTGCTTCGACGGTATGCTGTACGTTCTTGACATTCCGTGTGGAGATGGCGACTGCCGCAGTTGGACACCCCAGACGGTGAGCACTCAGAACGTTCGAAAAGACTCCTGGCCAAAGCACTTACGCCAAAGATGGGCTGCAGGTGTCAGTGAAAAATAATGAAATAATGCTCAGTGTTCTCTAGGGGACGAGACTGTGAGGGGAACCACGACACCCTTCGTTCGAATCTTGTGCGCACGAAACATTCAGCCGATAAAAGAAGGCGCGCTGCGCACTCACAAACGAGATTTGTGTTATGTCTTCAAATAGGTTTACGCAGGCACTCCTGTGTGGCGTCTTCAGATAAGCTCGTGAAGCTCGTGCACCACGTCTTACGCCGCCAGTGTCCCGATTCTCGAAGGATCGCAGGGACTCGTCGCTGCAACGGTGGGCTGGACTGGACTGGACTGGACTGGACTGAAGGACAGTGACTAGACAATTATTGCGTGTGCTGGGGTCAGGTGGGCCACTCCCGTAACTGTAGACCACTGATATAGTCTCGTAGGCGGATGGATTTGTCCTTAGTCTTCGTTGTCACTCCTAGAAATCTAGCCCTGGTTGCACCCTTTTGAATGGAGGTCCTTTTCGTCTTGGCAGGAGATTGAAGGGTCCGTGTAGACACCGATACTAAACTCCAACAGGAAGTGTGGTGTGTTTGTTTTTTCAAGAAGAAAACAAAACAAAACTGCCTGCCCTCGTTTGGGGGCGTAGACATTTGGTTTCCTGTCTTACTGTGTTCCTTTCAGTTTATTTTTCATCACCAGAGATAAATACCGAGGAGTGTAGCGAAAATCCTGAAATTTCGGCGCCCCCCCCCCCCCCCCCCCCCGCCCCCCCCACCCCCACCCCTGCCCCTCCCATCCTCCCTCTGCGCCCCCAAAAGCTGTGTTTTATCTGCTTTTAATCTAGTCATTGGAACTGAATTATGTCTGTAGTACATACGTATCTGCAGAGGTTTGGGAACAACGGGCACTTGCAGCTGGCTGCTTTTTCATATTGTTAACACCTGACACTGATTGGTACGCATCGTCAAAGAAAAAAAGAAAAAGAAAAAAAGGCTCGGTACCAAATATTTTTAAAAATGAACTGATGTGAAACGCCATTGAACATAGCTGAATTAGTCCGATGGCATCTTGTAAAAAAGACACTGCATTGTCCATTTATTCCTTTAAAACAGCAACAACAAATAACTCCCGTTGGTGTACATGCGTTGAAATTGCAGAGACAGGATTTGTTTGGTCAAGGTGAGAAATTATAAAGGTTCATGCTGCTATTACGGCGGGAAAATTGTGTTTTATAGAGAAAGAACAGAGCAGCGCTTGTTTCTTTAGATTAGGGATTGGTCGTATATTTTTTATTTTTTTAAATGTGCATGTAAGACGATATGGTTGTAGACATTAATACTTACCGACATGGACCATGGTACCCAGCTGATATGGTACGGTAATTCATATTGTATAGCTGAATCCACACGTATTCCCTTGAGAAAAGGTGCTACGAGATGCAGGTAATTAGCGAACTATTCTAGAATACAGATACATGGACAGTTGGGTTGTGTGTTTTTTAATTTCCCCCCCCCCCCCCCCTCCCCCCATGTCAGTCCAGAGTACAAAATGCGCAAGAATATTATTAGGACTAGTATCGTGAAATCACGCATTATTTTCAGGTTTGGTGTTAATAATGACAGATAATAGTAATAGTATAAAGGTTGATAGGATACCAGCGTGACACTGACTAACTAAACAAAGCAAAAATGTATGAGAGGCCAAATTCCCAAAATGTCAGCAGCGAGTTCCAGGGATATTCCTGGACGTATCTTTATGCATCACGGGATCAAACTTGGCAACAGGAACGGTATGACCGCCCTCTTTCAGTTTCAATTCTCACTCGTTGTGCTTGAGTAGCTTACTTGGTCGATTTTAAACAAATTAAGAATTGAATCGTTAATCAGTTATGTATTTGAAATTCCTTCTTGAAGGGTTGTGAATATGAATGATTTTCTTGTAACGGAAGCTTTTCCTCGTATGTACTTCGCTAATTAATGATTTTTTCCTCTCTTTTTTCCCCTTCTTCTTTTCTTCTCAGTCTGTGTACTTTATAATGTCGTCTATCCTTGTTCTTCACCAGCGAGGGAGGCGTGTGTATGTCAGATGCCTACGAATGAAATTAGTTCGGTGCATGCACTATACGCATTAAGTCGAATCAAATAATTATATCAGTCGTTCTTATAAGGTGGGTTTTTGTATTTGAATAACAGCAGTACAAAAATACGTCGCGTATAAATTAGAATAGGTGACGAAAACGAGTCGCGTCAAACTACCAGCTGCCACAGTGCACGTGCAATCAATTGTCGCAGGGACTCTGTGACGTCATATAGACCCTCCTGTGCGGCGTAGAATATTATCAGACAGTACAATCTGCAAAGACGTGTTGTATAATTAACACCCTCCCTCTCTCTCTCTCTCTCTCTCTCTCTCTCTCTTCTCTCTCCTCTCCTCTCTCTCTCTCTCTCTCTCTCTCTCTCTCCTCCCCACTCCCTTCTCTCTCTCTCTCTCTCTCTCTCTCTCTCTCTCTCTCTCTCTCTTCTCTCTCTCTCTCTCTCTCTCCCCCAGCTCCATTCTCTCTCCTCTCTCTCTCTCTCTCTCTCTCTCTTCCTCCTCTCTCTCTCTCTCTCTCTCTCTCTCTCTCTCTCTCTCTCTCTCTCTCTCTCTCTCTCTTGTTCTGTCTCGCCTATTTAGGCTTATGAAAAGTATTCTATTAGTTGTCACGTGTAGTCTTTTTGTGACTTACTCGTGCGGAAAACAGTACCTGGCGAACCAATAATAGCCTGCAGCAGTGGGCTTGGTTGGCGAGTGTCATATTATCTGCCTGAAGACAAATGACGACGTGTCAGACAATACTAATCAACACCTACCACAGTGCCGTCATGACCTGTGAATAGAAAATGACGCACGCACGCACCCACCCACCCAGCCACTAACTAACTAACTAACTCACTAACTCACTCACTCACTCACTCACTCACTAAAAGAAAAAGACGTACGAAAACAATAAACTAAAACTGACAAATCCAGAGAAATGTACTCACCTATACAACAAAACGCAAGGAACAGTTAAACACAAGCGCTTTCGACAGAGTCGTCGTCGGGCGTAAGAAAAGAGATAGAGAATAATAAAAGAAGAAAGAAGTAAAGAAGAAGAAAGACAAAGAGTTCTTTTATTATTATTTTATATCTGTCTTCTTACACCTGACGAAGACTCTCCTTCGAAAGCGCTTGTGTTTAATTGTTCTTTGTGTTTCGTCGTATACGTGAGTACATTTTGTCAACATCACCAGCAGTTGTTCACTCATTTCGTGGATAAAACAAATCCAGTCAGTGGACTGGTAAATTAGTACATGCAAATACTGTTTTCACACTAGGCTAAGACTGAATGAAGCGTACACTGATTGTTTTTTCTTGATTTTTTGTAGACATACAATTTTGATTGTCGTGTCAAATGGTGGCTTTCACAATGCAAAAACATAAATACAAAAAAATGTATTAAGCTTGTTTGTTGGTTTGGCCTAATTGTTCAGAGAATTGCCTTTGTACATACTATGACTACTAATACCGAGAAGACCTGTAATACACGAGTAGTCCAACATACTTTCATTTTTGTCTCAGTTGATACCACACGGCATGTGCCAATTTCAATTTTCATTGATTGTTTGTTTGCAGCACAGACACCTGACACAGGTCAACTGTTGTCTTTCATTCAGTGTTTTATCTGGCACTCAATCTCCACAGTAATACTGCAGAGACTGGCACCAGTTAAAACAGCATGGCACCTGTGACCTATGTTGAATGCCTGTGATTTGTAGCACAGGCGCTGATAATTGACATGTCTTACACTGTTCCATCTGGTTCTCATCTCGACACCGATGCTGCAGAGTAGTACCAGCACCAGTTGCAACAGTGTGACATCTGCTGTCAAGTGACTGTGGTTCGTTGCGGATGGTTGCGTTCACTTTTTAAACGCTGGACAAATGTTTGTTATTCTATTTTCTATTCGTGAAGTGATATGTCTTACCAAAAAAAAATAAAAAAAAAAGACACAAAAAGACGCATTTAAAGAAGCAAACAAACAAACAAACACGAAAATCTGATTTTTATACTGCGTGTGATTTACTGATTTTAATAAAATGATGTATTGTTTGATCATTCTAACTTTTGTGGATTGGAATTACTCTACAGTCTCGATTGGCTGTGAAAAAAATCGCCATGTTTTTATTGTATTACTTTGTTTGTTTGTGTTTGTTACTTCGTTGACTCCAGTTTTGTTAAACGTGATAATGACATGTGTTGTGATAAGTGTTTGTAGTTGATCCGTTTAGCTCACGAGATAAAACTTGTTTGACAACTCATTCTATGTTTTGTTGAAACCAGGACGACTGGATGCGTAAGGTTTCATTTCAATCTGGAGACAGGTGTGGTTTTGTAATCCTACTTCGCTGCAGCCCGTTAAACTGGCCCTGGTAAGAAGAAGAAGAAGATATATAGTCCATTAGATACAGTCGTTTCTACGAGGTATAAAAAGCAATATAATTATCTTAGTAAGTGTAGATTACTAAGAAGAAGATCTTAGAAGAAGAAGAAGATATATAGTCCATTGGATACAGTCGTTTCTACGAGGTATAAAAAGCAATTATCTTAGTAAGTGTAGATTACGAGTTGAACGTTAGCTAGGTCATTGGCAGCGGACAGCTTCAACCAAACAGATTCATTCTTATTATAATAAAATGAATCTGATTGGTCGAAGCAGAAGTGGGTCAGTTTTCATCCAATCAGTTTGTGGCTGCCTTTGGTATAATCTCAAAATTCATTCATGTCATTGGCCCAAGCGCTGGTATGCCGGTTTGCCGGGCTACCTTTGTCACAGTAAGAGTAATTTTACATAGGAGTAAGGAAGTAGCTTGATATTTTACGCCAAGTCAACCAGTACGGTTATATCAGGGCGAACTGTGTATAGGAGGAAAGAAGAAAAAGAAAGAAAAAACTCTGATACAGGGCCGTGTGGATTTTGTTCAAGGATCGTGCCCACTGATTTCTACATAAATTGTGAAACTTACCATTTCTATTTTTGTTAACTGTATGAGAAAGCGCACAGATTTATTGATATTGATGTACAGTTCCATTTCCTCCGCGCCCAAGCTAACTTATTGTTATTTGTAGGTAAACATTTTTGCCAATATGACAAGAACAGTTCATTCTTTCCCCTGAATGTTCACTGGACACAGACAGCGCTTACTGAATTATGAAACAGCACATTGGTTTACCTTATTCATTCTGTGTGTATTTGTTGTGTGTGTGTGTGTGTGTGTGTGGTGTGTGTGTGTGGAGAGGAGAGAGAGAGAGAGAGAGAGAGAGAGAGAGAGAGAGAGAGAGAGAGTTAAATTCTTCCCCTCCCAGTAACCAAGAATGATCGAGTTTAGTCCCGCAGTCACAGCTCTTGTGGGCGAGAAATGATGAGTAACCACCCACTTTCTCGACAAGGACTCGATCGCGTGAAAGCAAGCTGTTTACTCAAAATACCCGTAGCAACATCTTTACTGTTTAATAACTTTACCGCGAATTGTGCTTGTAAACGTAGTCCTTTCACTTACCTGTGAATAAACCTGCGAGCTGCCGGTGGCAAAAAGCATTGTTACACATGTTCGCGAGAAACCTGCGAAGTGTGATGTGTACATCAGTACATAATCTTGTTACAATTGTTTGCGTTAGTACGAACAGTGCTCTGTTTCTTAATTGATTCCTAATAAAATTTTAACATTGTATTCGTGTGTTTGCCTCTCTCTGTCTCTGTCTCTCTGTGTGTCTCTGTCTCTCTCTCTCTCTCACTCCGAGTTTCTGTCTCTCTTTCCATGCATACAACAAACCACAACATACACCAAGAACAGTAAAAGGTAATGGTACAAAATCTTCACAACTTTTTGTTCAAAATTATTTTATTTCTCTGCAACAAAGTCAAACATACACGGATACCAAATCACAAAATGTTATTAATGCGAGTGCCCAGTGTTGTGGAGCAAAAAGCAACTATTTTTGTTGCGAACATGTGCACAAAGTATCAAATCATACAAAACATAAAGCAAGTGATGAAAAAATTCGAAAAATTCGCAAACAACAACAAAACATCAGTCAGAATCTCCTGAGCCCGGCTTGACTTTTCAGTGACCAAAATCAAATATGCAGAAGTCTTTATCACAAGTGTGTCGAACAGATTGCGTGACGCGAGTTAATGCCACAATTCTTAATGTTAATGCTATTCAGACGTGATTTCTCGCCGAGGACAAAAGGTGCATAAGCAAACACACACTCTTCGTGCTTTTCGCGTAGACTGTTACTCGTGACGTTCTGATTGGGTGAAGCTGCTCAGGTGACTGGCAGAACGGAACTCTCCACTCGCAGAATCCGGCCAGCCATGGGCACTGAGCACCTTTCCGACCATAGCGCTCCCCACTAATCCGGTGAAAGTAGCTGGAGTGAGTTTGACCCCTGGTCAAGGCATGATGGCAGAATCCTTTAGTTTTACGGTGCCAGCGCTTGTGGAGACTCGTCGGTGCCTGTCTCGCTTTCATCTCTGCAGCAAGCACGGAGATTGTTGCTCCAGAGGCCCATGTCCAGGAGATTGTTTCTCCCGAGGCCCACGTCCAGGAGATTGTTGCTCCCGAGGCCCACGTCCAGGAGATTGTTGCTCCCGAGGCCCATGCCCAGGAGACTGTTGCTCCCGAGGCCCATGTCCAGGAGATTGTTGCTCCCGAGGCCCATGTCCAGGAGACTGTTGCTCCCGAGACCCACGTCCATCTTCCAATGAGATATTTTTTTATTTAATGGATGGTGGCGTAGACGCACGCAGATCAAAGATAATAATAATAAAATTAATAATTATAATTCTTATAAAGCGCTATTCTTTAACCAGAGTTAAACTCACTGCGCTGTACAAACATCTTATCACAAAAACCACGTTAACGTACATTTCAGCAAACAAAAACCTTAATCGTTGTAGCTTTAATTACCATTATCGCCTATCGAACAACACCACACACACACACACACACACACACACACACACACACACACACACACACACACACACACAATGACATGGCACACCAGTCTCCGCTCGTCCACTCATCACAATTAACAAAATATTAATGATCTCAAACAACCACCCACCCAACCCGTGCCTCCTTCTCTTAACTAGAGCTCTCATGCTCTCTCCCTCCCCCCTTTCCCTATCCATATGCATCCATCTACATTCAACCGCCACACACAGACACACCTTTTTTTTCAGATTCTACAGGAAGGCCTGGGCAAACAAGAAGGTTTTTAGCTGTGATCTGAATTGAGACAATGTTGGTACATTTCTTAGAGTGGCCGGCAGAGAATTCCAGAGAGATGGTGCCATGAAACTGAAAGAACGTTGTCCAAATGATTTGAAATTTCGCTTTGGAATTTTTAGCAGCTTTTCATTAGAAGATCGGAGAGAGCGAGACGGTTCAAAAGTGCAGAGAGATGAAGAAAGATAATATAGATAAGATAACCAACTGCATAAAATCAGAAAGATGAAGGTGATCCAACAGTCGGGAACTCCACCCACGATCTGCAACTTGGCCTGATCTGACCACAGAAGCAGCATCTCGGCGTAACCGCTGCCACCTCAAAACGAAGGTACTAAAGGGACCCCAAGAAGAGGTTAATAAACACAGAAACTAAAGTACTAAAGGTACCCCAAGAAGAGGTTAATAAACGCAGAAACTAAAGTACTGAAGGGACCAAAAGAAGAGGTTAATAAACACAGAAACTAAAGGTACCCCAAGAAGAGGTTAATAAACACAGAAATTGAAGTACTAAAGGTACCCCAAGAAGAGGTTAATAAACACAGCACTACATAATCATTATAGTGCTAGCAATGACCAGGCTGGCCTGAGGGTTTGCTTAAGGTGTGTTATATCGTAACCTGAAGTACGTCTTAAAATGTTTGTAAGAAACCGGACAACGAGTTTGACGCCGACAATCTGTCCCCCTGTAGTTCCGTCTACTTCATAGCATCCACCCAATATATATATATATATATATATATATATAAAATAGAGCAGCCTCACTCCGCTGTGTGAAGCAGTTAGTTAATGGTTGGATTTCAACGTCCTGTCAACCGCACAGTGTCACCTCGCGACTATCAAATTCTATCCAACACCTGTCCTGTCTCTGTCAAACACACTTTTCAAAAATATGTTCAGATGCGAGCCTTTACTCAAGTGGAATCCACAAAATCAGTCGACACACAAATAGAAAACAAAAGATACATACACAAACATCAAACTCAAATAGTTAGTCCTTTCAATCTTGCCCTTGAGCAAAGTATAATCTCTCTCTCTCTCTCTCTCTCTCTCTCTCTCTCTCTCTCTCTCTCTCTCTCTCTCTCCACACACACACACACACACACACACACACACACACACACACACACACACACACACACACACACACACACACACACACACACACACACTGTTGGAAGCGTCCAATTTGAAAGGACATGTACGCACACTTCGGCACACACTGACTTACACACGCGCGAGCGGTAATGCCAAATCAGACGCAGATCTGAGCCAGCAGTCTTTTCCAAAGCTATGCTACCGATCGTTAATGCACGCTCCGCAGTCCCTCCTTGTGAGAAAAACAAGACCAGGGAAGTTGAAAAAATCAACAGTCCAAGGAATCAGCAACTGATCTGATCACAAACTAGAATGCCATCAGACAGAGCCACCCGCCAACGCTGTGACTGCCGTGTGTCAACAGAATGCATCTGAGCCACCCACCAACGTTGTGACCCGTGTGTGGGCACAATGCCATCAGACAGATCCACCCGCCAACGCTGTGACTGCCGTGTGTCAACAGAATGCATCTGAGCCACCCACCAACGTTGTGACCCGTGTGTCAAACTAGAATGCCATCAGACAGAGCCACCCGCCAACGCTGTGACTGCCGTGTGTCAACAGAATGCATCTGAGCCACCCACCAACGTTGTGACCCGTGTGTGGGCACAATGCCATCAGACAGATCCACCCGCCAACGCTGTGACTGCCGTGTGTCAACAGAATGCATCTGAGCCACCCACCAACGTTGTGACCCGTGTGTGGGCACAATGCCATCAGACAGATCCACCCGCCAACGCTGTGACTGCCGTGTGTCAACAGAATGCATCTGAGCCACCCACCAACGTTGTGACCCGTCTGTGAACAGAATGCCATCAGACAGATCCACCCGCCAACGCTGTGACTGCCGTGTGTCAACAGAATGCATCAGAGCCACCCACCAACGTTGTGACCCGTCTGTGAACAGAATGCCATCAGACAGATCCACCCGCCAACGCTGTGACCCCAGTGTGTGGGCAGAATGCCACCAGAACGAGCCACCCGCCAACGTTGTGACTTAGCCTACGTGTGTGGGCAGAATGCTATCAGACAGAGCCACCCACCAACGCTGTGACCCCAACGTGTAGACAAAATGCCATCAGAGCCACCCACCAGCGCTGTGACCCCAACGTGTAGACAAAATGCCATCAGAGCCACCTACCAGCGCTGTGACCCGAATGTGTAGACAAAATGCCATCAGAGCCACCTACCAGCGCTGTGACCCCAATGTGTAGACAAAATGCCATCAGAGCCACCTACCAGCGCTGTGACCCCAATGTGCGGACAGTTTACAAAGCACACAACTCTCGCGCTGGCACCGACTAGACCAGCCTAAGCGCTCACCTGAAACTGTGCGACATCAACAAGGTCGTATAAATCAATGGTGTTGAGTGGCAGCCACAGAAAGGGGGGCGAACTCGCCTATCGCCACCCTCGGATGTAGGAAATGGCCACCAGCTAAAGAGTAGATTTTATTATTAATATTTTGGGGGGCGGGCGGGCTGTGCGAAACGACTGAGGGATATGCAACTCTATGATTTCCAACAAGTCTCTGTGATGGAATGTGATGTGTGTGTGTGTTAAATAAAGAATAACTCGAACTTGTGGACATGAACTGTCATTAGACAACAAAAAAAAAAAAAAAATTAACAAGCTGATTTGCTGAAATGAACTGTCGCCCTAGCAGAAGAAATAAGCTGAACACGAGCTGTGTGCTTTCATAGAAAGGAACCACCGTAAATCACCTGCTGCACATGAGAACTCAGTTCTGAATGATTTTCACCTCACAATCTATCATCCTTACTTTAAGAACGGAACATCTGCCATGCGTTATTGTCCTAGGAGAAAGAAGAAAGAAAAAAGAAAAAGAAAAAAAAGAAAAAAAGAGAGAAGAAGGCTGAAATGAAATGTTTCCCTCACACAAACAACACTAATAAAAAGATATACCATACAAATCTTTTCCAGCGTTAAAAAGAATCATCAACAACTACAGCAACAAAAAGATGCATACCTGATCCTAATCTGTGCAACAGACAAAAATCCATAAACAATCCAAGGTAATCAGCGCCAGTGGAACTGATGTGATAAGCCTAAACAACAGCACACCTAAGCTGTGCAAAAAAAGGTTTACCAAAAAAGTTGAGTTATTGGTCATTGTTGTTGTTTTTAAAATCAAAATTCAACAAAAATCTCCTAAAATGATTGTAACTGCATTTAACAGCATTGCACTGGACATATATAATATATAGCATTTAGCAGTAAGCTCAACTCAAGCGAATTCTTGAACAGAAGATAATATCACCAGGCAAAAAAAAAAATCAGTCAACAAAATGTCAGCAGCAGGCAACAATCTACAGCCGATTGTTTCAGTTTTGTTGCAAACTATTTTCTGTTTTGTATCCCTACTGGGGAATAATTGTGATCCCAGTCACATAAACATTAAAGTACTGTGTGGTACAAACTGACCAACTGAGCCAGAAGCAGCCATAATGTGCAAACGACTAATTCACCAGGGATTCTAAAAGTGCTGAAGACCAGTCCACACTTTGAAACAAAAAGCCCATTTTGAAAATAAATATATCATAACTGCATGGCCACCCCAGTTTTTACCTATCAAAAAACAAACAAAACAAAAAAACAGTGGCAAAAAAATATTTATATTTTATTTTTATTTTTTTAACCAGAGCGCAAAGCATTCCACTTAGTTACATTTCAAATCTAAATCTATTCCTTGACCTCTGCACTCCTCCCCACCCCCATCCCTGCGTTCCCTCAACCCTTCCACCTCCTTTTATTACATGTACCACACACCAGTACACAGGAGCGAGTGCCCTGTCAACATACCACTACAGTCAGCTAATAATAACAATAATAATAATAATAAGTAAGCTGTACGTTTTATTACAACAGGATTTACACAGGTTTCGGGAGACAAAGTCCAAGCACTGATCGAGGACTCATTCTCAAAAGCCTTTTGTTGCTGTTGTTGTTTTCTTTTCACAGACCTTACCAAAAGCAAACAAACAAAAGCCCACGAAAGGGAAAAGTATTTTGTTTTGTTTTTGGCGAATCAACACATTAGCGCTCGAAATACGTGACGCAAGTACAACAGCAAAGACCTGAATCGCCTGCAGTAACTCTCACCTGGCATGCGTGTAAATACAAGGTACATAAACAAATACGTAACGCAAGTACAACAGCAAAGACCTGAATCGCCTGCAGTAACTCTCACCTGGCACGCGTGTAAATACAAGGTACATAAACAAACTCCACCAGACGTACATCCTCGTCGTTGTTTTTTGTTTGATTGTTTTTACAAGAACACTGTACATATTAATCATTAGACTAAGGTAGGAGTAGAAACCGGTAAATAAGGATAGCATCAATCAGTTGGAATAAGTCACAATTTTGACAGCATGGAAGAGTCATAAACACCCGCCTGTCTGAAAGAGCAGGATTGGTGACAGTAAAGATTGCACAGCTAAATCACTTGTGAGCCGGCTTGGCCTAGCGGTAAGGCTTTAGGCTGGTAAGCACAAGTCTGTTCGATACCGCTTCGGTTCTCCTTTCTCTTCAAAAGGGTTGTGGTTTGTGGACACTGTCCTGTGACTTTGTCCCTCACAATTAATGAAACATTAAAATGGCTCTCATCGCTGCTGATCTTAATGCAGGAGTCGTTCTGGAGGTGACAGTATAGCGATAGGTATATAATCCCTCCCCCCCCCCCCCCCCTTTACCCCAGTCCCTAATAAGCCTTGTGGTTTCTGTGGACGTTAACCCATTCGCTGCCCCAATGACATCATATGACATCACTGGCAAAGTGTTTTCCGTCTACTTATAGCATACCTGTCAACCCATACAGTTTATCAGTATAAATAAAATAAAATCTCATTATTTTGGGGGGGATATGGCCATATTGAAAAATGGATACAGGAAAACACAATTTTCATGAGATTTTGTTGTTTTAAACTGAACAAAAAGATTGAAAAACTGTTGAATAAGCAGCCGACACTCGCCATAGCCAAATGCACACTGACTGGTCTAGCAATAGGCTAAGAAATCTTGTTGGAAGTGAGATTCTAAGTCGTGCATGCGTATATAGCACAACACTGCTTCTTCCTTCCACTGCCACACATGCCGGTTGGAATTTAAAATGCTGCTGCCACCAGCAAAAAAAACAAAAGACCCTGGCCTGCATAAGGGCAATACGGGTTCACAAACACTGGACTAAGGTTTACTCCCAAAAGGGGTTGACAGCTATGCTTATAGGACGTCGTGTGACTTCCTGATTGGCTATTTTAAGTTTTCACGTACTCTCACACCATACAAAGTTCCCCAAACAGTAAGTTTGATCTGCTCAGACTTTTCTGGAGACTGATCCTTGGGAGGAAACTGCATCAGTACTACAGTTTGTTGGCAGTGAAAGGGTTAAGCACTATGTTTACTTACTTGCTAACTCACTTTGTGTAGCTATATGGTCTTCAGTGAGAGGCATAGTAATTATTGCTGAGACTATTAGAGTATCACAATCTCAGTTTTCAAGGGCATTCAACTACTGTGCCTAGTTTTCAAGGACTTTCAAGATCCAGACACGTAAAAGGTTCAAAATAATACTGTTTATTAAAACAAAACTCAACCTGCGAATTTTTAGGGTAATCCCTTTTATCAAGCTACAAAAAGACACTCAAACAACAACTAAATGGTGAAAAATTATGAAAATGAGATGGAGAGCTAATCCACTTATCCTTTTTGTTGTTGTTGAGCTAGGTCCAGTGCTTTGAGGCCTTTCAAGGCCTAAAAAGTGGCCTTCATAACCTGGAGACTTTTAAGTATCATGCCTTGTTTTCACTGCTGTTGAATGTCCTGAAATGGGGTTTTCAAAACTGAAGGACTTTCAAGTGGCAGGTCATTTTTTATATATATATGTTTGCATCTTCTTTTTTTCCTTCTGATTTTCAGTGCCTAGAGAATGGCCTTTCAAAACTCAATAATTCTCAAACACTTTCAAGGAATGTATGAACCTTCAGTTAACATTTTGCACCTAGTCAAGAGCAGGTCCAGTGAACACACACTGCCAACACAACTGCTGTAGTCAACAGTGGGTACAGTGAACACACACTGCCAACACAACTGCTGTAGTCAACAGCAGGCCCTGTGAACACACACTGCCAACACAACTGCTGTAGTCAACAGCGGGTCCTGTGAACACACACTGCTGTAGTCAACAGAAGGGTACAGTGAACACACACTGCCAACACAACTGCTGTAGTCAACAGCGGGCCCTGTGAACACACACTGCCAACACAACTGCTGTAGTCAACAGCGGGTCCTGTGAACACACACTGCCAACACAACTGCTGTAGTCAACAGCAGGTCCTGTGAACACACACTGCTAACACAACTGCTGTAGTCAAGAGTGGGTACAGTGAACACACACTGCCAACACAACTGTTGTAGTCAACAGTGGGTCCTGTGAACACACACTGCTAACACAACTGCTGTAGTCAAGAGTGGGTACAGTCAACACACACTGCCAACACAACTGCTGCAGTCAAGAGTGGGTACAGTGAACACACACTGCCAACACAACTGTTGTAGTCAACAGCGGGTCCTGTGAACACACACTGCCAACACAACTGCTGTAGTCAACAGCGGGTCCTGTGAACACACACTGCCAACACAACTGCTGCAGTCAAGAGCAGGTACAGTGAACACACACTGCCAACACAACTGTTGTAGTCAACAGCGGGTCCTGTGAACACACACTGCCAACACAACTGCTGTAGTCAACAGCGGGTCCTGTGAACACACACTGCCAACACAACTGCTGCAGTCAAGAGTGGGTACAGTGAACACACACTGCCAACACAACTGCTGCATGACACAACAGGTCTTCTGGTTCAGGCGACCTCTTTCCTTCTTACTCTATATACTGTTTAACATACTGAAAATACTGTTAACAAAAAACAAACAAAAACAAACAAACAAACAAACAGCCGAAAAAAATTGCATTTCTGAGCTATTCAAACTCGAGTTAGCAAGGCATGTATGCTGAGGATATGTATATAAAAATTAAAAAAATTATGTAATTCTTCAAGCACTGTTACATGGTACAGTCTTTCTCCTGAACCTTCCATTCCCATGATGGGAAGCAAAGCGTGCATGAAGTGAGGCTGACAAGATTAAACAAACCAGCAAACACAAAATGTTTTCTTCCTCTTTTTTTTTTTATAATCAAATTTCTGATGGCTGAGACGTCATCACAAAAACATGAAAATAAACCAGTTTCACATTTTCTATACATGAATAGTACATTTCTCTGCAAAGATTTGTCAATGAAAACAGTCCCTCTCAAATTCAACTTACAAATACTGTAAGACAGTAAAGTGTTCCAAACGATCAAGATACTGTTACAACACACTTTGAAGACACAAACCACTCGTCAAAAGATAATTTACAAGTCTTTTTCCTTCAACAACTTTTCCACAACATAAATGAACAACATAATGGATTTACTGTGAATGAGAGCTCAACACATCAATTCACACTTAGTAATGAGTTAACTATTACAAGGTCACGGAAACAACACCACCACAGATGAGAGATAGGCTGGTGGATGCGACATACCAGCTGACTTGTCACACAGGGTGTGCTTTCTGGAAGGAAGTGAGGTGGAGGACAATCTTCAACGTTCCTACTTAACCCCTTCACTGCCCCAGCCTGTGAAACATCTGGGGCTGAATTGTGCACGCACTACTACACTTTCCCGTCCCATGTATACCAAATGTACTTTCAATACTGTGCATTTTGACAGAAGGTCTTTCACACACTGAAACAAAAAAAGTCAATCAGTGCGAGTAAATACAAGGTACATAAACTCCACCAGAGGCACGAGAGCTCTGGGCCTCGTTGTGTTTCATATTAAAGCAAAAAAGAGAAAGTCGAAGGAAACTGTTCACTATCCTGCCTCACAGCCAGAAAGGTTGCAGCCACAAAGAAGGGGTGGCATGGCAGAATGGTGAAGGTACCCGCCTCAGGACCAACAGGGACGAAGCGTCCAATCCCTTGGATGTGATCAAAACCTCAAGGCCATGTGCTATGCTCAGCACATGCACATGTTAAAAATGCCATGGCGATGGAAAAGATGTTGTCCTGGCAACATTCTGAAGAGATTCCATGTCAATGTTAAGGATTAAGCTGCAGAAAGTAGTCTGAATACTCCTCAGAAAAACTGTGAGTTGTGACTGTAATATGTACATAAATATACACCGTAAATCAAATCATTCTGAGGCCTTTGTACATTTAGTGATGTAAAGTGCTGTTCCATCAAAACAGGTCACGCGCATGCATTTAGTGATGTAAAGTGCTGTTCAGTCAAAACATGTCACGCGCATGCATGCATGCATGCATGCACACTGACACACACACAATCTGGTGATGGATGCTCTGTTCAGTCAACACTCAAACACACACACACACACACACACACACACACACACACCCACCCCACACACACATCCTCCTTCACCACTAGAGAGATGTAAACTGTTACATGGTCAGATTTCTCAATACACTGTATTTGTAGCTGTACGGTGGGAGTATCCTACTTTAACTTCTTCTTTGGGAGAGTCATGACAAAAACTTTGTTCTTCTTTATCACAGCATCATCACTACAGAATCAACTGACATCATGAATTTTACTGTCAGACGTATCTGCAAGTCTCCTCTCAGACATCACATCACACTTTCTCCTCTTTATCCACAGCTGTATTCTCCTTTCAGACTCTCTCACACATCACTACGTCACACTTGCTCTTCTTTATTCCACAGCTGTATTCTCCTTTCAGACTCTCTCACACATCACCACATCACACTTGCTCCTCTTTACCCACAGCTGTATTCTCCTTTTGAGAATAAAGGCAGTGGTGGGCGTCAGGTCTCTTTTCTGCCGAGACCTGTTGTTTGCACAAATGAATGCAGTGACAAAAACATTGGCTCTCTTTTCCACAGTCTGGCTCCTTGAGCTGATAAGCTGCACTGGGGTGGTAGCTCACGAGTATCTCTGTTCTCTCTTGCCGTCTTCCTTGATGCGCCACTTCATCAGCTGCACTGGGGTGGTAGCTCATGAGTATCTCTGTTCTCTCTTGCCGTCTTCCTTGATGCGCCACTTCATCAGCTGCACTGGGGTGGTAGCTCATGAGTATCTCTGTTCTCTCTTGCCGTCTTCCTTGATGCGCCACTTCATCAGCTGCACTGGGGTGGTAGCTCATGAGTATCTCTGTTCTCTCTTGCCGTCTTCCTTGATGCGCCACTTCATCAGCTGCACTGGGGTGGTAGCTCATGAGTATCTCTGTTCTCTCTTGCCGTCTTCCTTGATGCGCCACTTCATCAGCTGCACTGGGGTGGTAGCTCATGAGTATCTCTGTTCTCTCTTGCCGTCTTCCTTGATGCGCCACTTCATCAGCTGCACTGGGGTGGTAGCTCATGAGTATCTCTGTTCTCTCTTGCCGTCTTCCTTGATGCGCCACTTCATCAGCTGCACTGGGGTGGTAGCTCATGAGTATCTCTGTTCTCTCTTGCCGTCTTCCTTGATGCGCCACTTCATCAGCTGCACTGGGGTGGTAGCTCATGAGTATCTCTGTTCTCTCTTGCCGTCTTCCTTGATGTGCCACTTCATCAGCTGCACTGGGGTGGTAGCTCATGAGTATCTCTGTTCTCTCTTGCTGTCTTCCTTGATGCGCCACTTCATCAGCTGCAGGCAGGCCACAGCATCTTCCTTGCTGTCGTGGCCGCCATCTGGTGAACAGACACAAACCAAGGAAGTCAGCCAACGGCTCAACACCCCTCAGGCTTTCTTTCACAAGACAGTTAATAGACACAATGTTATACAAGTCGGCCAACAATACAACACAACACTCTCTGGGATCAGGGCTTTCTTTCACAAGACAATGGACACAATATTATACAAATCTGCCAACAATACAACACAACGATCCTCAGGATCCAATGGCTTCTTTCCACAAGACAAACTGCTCCTAAGAACCACAGGTGAAATCCTGACACTGGCATCGAAATAACTTTACCAAAAGACCCTCTTTTGTTGTTGTTGTGGTTGTTGCAAATACTGTGTCAGCCAACACTCCCAAGGATCAAAACCTCCTCTTACATGAAGCAGGTGTCTTGGAAATCTCCAAGAAAATCCAGACACTAAAGATACTGGCTTTGTCAGAGATTTATCAACAGGCCAAAGATTTTCAGGTTCTTACTCCCAAGACAGCAAGCACAGCAAAACAGCTACAATGCAGCTTGAATCCAAAAATGCCCATGACGCTTAGACCTTTGGGAAATGCGGAAGAGTAAAACTTGCTAAATGCCTATAAAGGTTGTGTCACCACACTCATCACCATGAGGTCACTCTGTGTGGTTGATAGGATCTAAAAATCCAAGACCTTAACACACTCTGTGAGGTTGACAGGATGTAAAAATCCAAGACCTTAACACACTCTGGATGGTTGACAGGATGTAAAAATCCAAGACCTTAACACACTCTGGATGGTTGACAGGATCTAAAAATCCAAGACCTTAACACACTCTGTGTGGCTGACAGGATGTAAAAATCAAGACTGTGAGACTGACAGGACATAAAAATCCAAGACCTCAACACACTCTGTGAGGTTGACAGGATGCAAAAATCCAAGACCTCAACACACTCTGTGAGGCTGACAGGATGTAAAAATCCAAGACCTCAACACACTCTGTGAGGCTGACAGGATGTAAAAATCCAAGACCTCAACACACTCTGTGAGGCTGACAGGATGTAAAAATCCAAGACCTCAACACACTCTGTGAGACTGACAGGATGTAAAAATCCAAGACCTCAACACACTCTGTGAGACTGACAGGGCGTAAAAATCCAAGACCTCAACACACTCTGTGAGACTGACAGGACGTAAAAATCCAAGACCTCAACACACTCTGTGAGATTGACAGGATGTAAAAATCCAAGACCTCGACACTCTGTGTGACTGACAGGATGTAAAAATCCAAGACCTCAACACACTCTGTGAGACTGACAGGATGTAAAAATCCAAGACCTCAACACACGCTGTGAGACTGACAGGACTAAAAATCCAAGACCTCAACACAATCTGTGAGACTGACAGGACTAAAAATCCAAGACCTCAACACACACCGTGAGACTGACAGGACGTAAAAATCCAAGACCTCGACACTTTGTGAGACTGACAGGACGTAAAAATCCAAGTCCTCAACACATTCTGTGAGACTGACAGGACATAAAAATCCAAGACCTCGACCCTCTGTGCGACTGACAGGACGTAAAAATCCAAGACCTCAGCACACTCACAAGCAGCCTGCTGAACCCTGAGAGCAAAGCAGCACCAGTACAAGGTCTAACCACACAGATAGTGTCAGCACACTCACCATCGCACTGAATGATCTTCTGGAACGTCTCCAGCATCAGGTTTTTCAGTGCTCGCTTGTATGGCGGCCCCAGACGGTGCGGAAAGACCACAGAAGTGTCAACGACGGTGGCATGAATCAACTGGAACACAAAATGGGGCAAACCATGGTCAGTGGAATGACAGGCTGTCAGGTGGGGTCTTGTTTGTTTGTTTGGTGTTGTTTTGTGTGTGTGTGTGTGTGTGTGGAGAGAGAGAGAGAGAGAGAGAGAGAGAGAGAGAGAGAGAGAGAGAGAGAGAGAGAGAGAGAGAGAGAGAGAGAAGTAGCATGCGTGTGTGTGTGTGCATAGGCTTTAACAAAACAGGGCAAACTTCACCTGGTGGAATGAACCAGGCAGAACGTGAAGTACAGTCAGAAAGGTAAGTGGAAGAAACTGGATACCACACACAAGCAACAAAACATAGTATGCAGAATATTTGGCTGTTGCACAAAACAAGGCAAACGATGGTTGGCAGAATGTCCAGCTGTTACACAAATACAAGGCAAACTGTGGCCTGTAAAGCACACACACACACACACACACACACACACACACACACACACACACACACACACACACACACACACACACACACACACACACACACACACACACACACACATGTACACACACACACACACACACACACACACACACACATATGCAGATCACATCACATGCAAGTGCAGTGAGTCTGCTCAAGAGCGGAGAATAGTGCTGTATAAAAGCGATCAACAACAACTGTATGTCTGCTGTTGCACAAAACAAGGAAAAACGATGGTCGGCAGAACGTCTAGCTGTTACTCAACACAAGGCCAGATAACTGGCTATAGGTTAGAACTCCAAGTCAACCGACAGTGACAAGCAGAAAACAGACCTGGCCTGCTGAAACTGAAAGCCATGCCCCGAGATGACTGAGGAGGTCCCTCTGGTGGAGTGTATGCACTTTGTATTTACTCGCACGCCAGGTGAGAGAGTTACTGTAGGCGACTCAGGTCTTTGTTGTTGCGTTCGTGACATCTTTCGAGCACATATTAACTCCCTTGCGTGCGGACTCCTGCCCCAGGAGCAGAGAAATGCCACATCCCCGCAATGCTTCCAAGTTCCACGGAATGCTAAGCAATCACTTCACGCGTGAGAACACAGCGAGTGTGCTACCAGCAGGGTGACTCGAGGAGTTCCTGCTGACGGTCATAATTTACGCAAAGGAAACAAATCAAGACTCTCAGAGGTCCAAGCCAGTCAAACCCGCCATGGGAGTCTGCACCCATTCAGAACCTGCACCTGTCCCCTTCCGACCGCTTTACACCTGAACATGCGATCCACAACACCTGTCCGTGGTTTCAGGCGTGGCAAACTGAACGCCACTGAGAGTGACAGACCGCCTGCACGGACAGTGTACTATCTCAGTAAACATGCTGGATCTGATCCGGAAGCATCTGGGTTATGGCCAGTTATGGCCATTACGGCCAGCATGCAGCCAGATTCGGGCCGGATAGTATATGCCAGATCCGACTTCCCACATCCGTTTCAGCTCCATTTTTCCAAAGAAGGCATGGATCATATTGTGCAAAATTGACCCGGATCTGATCTGGATGGCCTGGTCAGGGTTCAGCCAAATGCATCTGGTCTGGAAGCAAGCTGGTGTGCAGGAATCATCTGGCCCGGTTTCTGGCAGGACGCAACTGGCCTGCTACCAGTTTCCGACTTTCTGATTCAGTTCCGTTCTTCCACAGACACAAGTAAGGCACAAGTCTCATGTCTCTGTTTCTGAACAGAACTCGATGATAGTTTCCTCCATAATTCCAGGGATTACAATGTTGAGACTTGTAAGGCACAAGTCTCATGCCCCTGTTTCTGAACAGAACTCGATGATAGTTTCCTCCATAATTCCAGGGATTACAATGTTGAGACTTTTGGGCACAAATTGCATGTCCCTGATTCTGAACAGAACTCAATCCCCTTTTGCCTCACACAACATTGTAATCCCTGGAATTATGGAGGAAACTACCCGGGCTGTGAGGCAACCGACTATGACAGTAACACATAAGGACGACACGCCAGCAGACACAGCTTGGAGGATGAATCAGGCCATGTCCTCCTTTTCAAACTCAGCCCCCTCTTCCCTAACCCAGTCCCAGGAACTGTGGTGGTTCAGCTGCCTTCAAGCAGGCCTGACGCCCTAGCCTGTGATGCAACCAACTATGACCAACTATGAGTATGACGGTGGTGAAAGCAGTGCAGGCCTGTAGTTAAAGAGGGTTCAACAGGCTGTGTCCTCCATGCCCGTCCCTAATAAACCTCATGGCTTCTGTGGACGTTAAGCACCATGTTTACGTTATGCTGTGTCCTTCTTTGTGAGCTCGGCCTCCTTTCTACTTAGAAAATCCCAGGAACTGTGGAGAAAAGTGTCTTCAAACACTGCCTCACGCCCTGGATATGATGTAATCAGCTGTAACAATGATGAGAGCAGTGCAGACCTACATGCAGTCACAGCTCGGACTTGCAGGAAGCACGAGGGTGTGTCCTTCTTTTCGATTTCCAGCCCAGTATTCTCTCAGTCTCACACAATCCCTGGAACTGTGGAGTAAACCATCATTATGAGTAAACCAAGTAAGTCTGATGCCCTGGCTTATGATGTAACCATGGACGATGATAGCCACTGAGCTCGAGGGTACAGGAGGCCATGTTAATGAAATGTTGCTTAATATCCTCAGATGTCGGCTGACATATTAGATACAAGCTGAGACCAATGCCGAAGCATGGTTCAATAAATTTTTACATCCACGGAAGCCAGAAGGCTCGTTAGGATGGACAACCCAGGATGGCCACCTCGACTCTCACACAGCTCCTGAACTATGAGGAGGCCATGTCCCTCTTCTCTAACATATATAACAGTTGCTAAGGGCCAGGTGAAAACGGTCTTCAGGCAGGCAGTCCTCTACACTCTGTGTCTATTCAGCAACTCAGCTTGCACACCTACCTTTCTTCTCTGCCACAGTTGCTTACTTCTCTTCTCTGATGATGATGTAGAACTTAATGTCCTCGGATGTCGGGTTGACATATTAGGGACAAACTGTGACCAGTGCGTAAGCATGGTTCAATGTTGCTTTACGTCCACAGAAACCATAAGGCTCATTAGGACGGGGAGCCCAGGACGGCCACCTTGATTTTCACACACCTCCTGAACTCTGGATTCTTCTCTTCCCTTCTTCTTCGTCTTTTGTACTGTGTTCAGCTTCAGCATTTTGAAGACTCTTTTACACTTTTAGTGCATGCTGGGTTAGCTTGCTGATTCCATAATCCACCAAACTCTGATGTGGACCACAGGATGTTTAACATGTGTGTATGGGATCTTTTAGCATGCTTAATACACGTAAACATGGTGCTTAACGTCCACAGAAACCGTACGGCTTATTAGGGATGGGGAGAAGGGGGTATGGAGGTAGGGGGAGAGGGAGATTATATACCTGTCGCTACACTGTCACCACCAGAATGACTCCTGCATTAAGATGGGCAGCGATGAGAGCCATTTTAATGTTTCAGTAGGAAGTGATGGACAAAGACGATGCTTAATACACACGGGGGGGTCCTCGGTTTATAGCCTCATCTGAAGGACCTTTTGTAGGTAGACTCTGCAGAGAATTTAACTCTGGAGCAATCTCAGGGCCGGCGCAAAGCCTAGCACGTAACGCTAACAGTCCCCCATGCCGGTGGAGGGTGACCGCGCTCAACCTAGCCTTTGGCTTTCCAGAGCAACGCTGTCACTCTGCACGGCCACCGACTCTCCTCTCCTCTCCAGCTTATGTCACAGGCTGGAAAAACAGGCCAGTAACAACGTTTCCTGTTGGGTGTATGAGAGGGAGGGGTCGGGAACTGGCCATGATGTAACCAGCTTTTGACAATGTAACCTATCGACTACTGTCCAGCAATCCGACAGACCTGACACCCTGAAAAGTTGGCGATGTCCCAGTTTTTAACATCACCCATAATGCCCCATCATACAGTGTCCATCGCCCATCCACTGAACCCCCCCCTCCCCCCCCCCCCCCCCCCCCACCCCGGCCACCATGTCTCCTCCACAAGTCCCCACCTCCACCCCCTCCCCACCCTTCCCCCTCCCTAGTAACCAGCACCCTAGGTTTCTGTGGACGTGCCCATGTTTCGTCCTACACAGTCCCACCTCCCACCCTTCCCCACCTCTGTCCCTAGTTTTCCTGTGGACGTTAAGCACCATGTTTACGTTTACCTCCAGCACAGTCCCCACACCTCCTATCCCCCTTCCCACCTTCTCCCCGTCCCTAGTAATTAGCCTTACGGTTTCTGTGGACGTTAAGCACCATGTTTACGTCTACCTCCGCACAGTCCCCACCTCCACACCCCCTTCCCCACCTTCTCCCCGTCCCTAGTAATTAGCCTTACGGTTTCTGTGGACGTTAAGCACCATGTTTACGTCTACCTCCAGCACAGTCCCCCACCTCCACACCCCCTTCCCCCGCCTTTAATAAGCCTTGTGGTTTCCGTGGCCGTTAAGCGCCATGTTTACTTACTTACTCCAGCATAACCCCTGCAGTCATTTGAATGGCCTTCACTGAGACAGGCGGCTAGAAGCTGGTTTTAAGATCACCCCCCTACCCCCCACCCCTCTCCCTCCCACACTCGTGAAGACCCCCCCCCAACCCCTACCATCCCCCCACCAGGTCCTCAGACACACACACACATACACAGTATACCCAACACAAAGCCACTTAGTCAGCAAAACACATCCAACTTCCTCTTCCCCTCTCAAATCGTCAAGGTCAGCAGCAGCAGCAGCAGCAGCAGCAGCACAGTGGAATAAGGAGTGCTAGCTTTCACCTCCCCCCCCCCCCCCCCCCCCCCCCCCCCCCTACCCCACCCCACCCGCGGGAGGCTGGCGAGGTAAAACAAGTCCACGAAAGCCGGGCCCCGATCAGTGTGGGTGATCGTGAGGGCATTAGCAGACGGCACAAGAGCCGAGGGAGGCGTTGCGGGGGAGCCACCGCTTAACCGCCTCTGGCTGCTCCGCCTTCCAAAGGTCAGCACGGCGGGCGGGCGGGCGGCCACGGAGACAATACTGATGATGGGTCATGCAGGTATGGGTGGGGTGGGGGGCTGGGGTGGGGGAGGGGGTCTGTCTGTGCACGAGTGTGTGTGTGCAGGCAAGTGCGTGTGTGTGTGTGTGTGTGTGTGTGTGTGTGTGTGTGTGTGTGTGTGTGTGTGTGTGTGTGTGTGTGTGTGTGTGGTAACTGCATGTTTGTGTGTGTGTGTGTGTGTGTGTGTGTGCGCGTGCGTAACTGCATGTTTGTGTGTGTGTGTGTGTGTGTGTGTGTGTGCATAACTGCATGTTTGTGTGTGTATGTGTGTGTGTGTGTGTTGTGTGTGTGTGTCTGTGTGTGTGTGCACAAGTGTGTGCATGTGTGTGTGTCAATGAGTGTGTGTGTGTGTGTGTGTCTGTACACAAGTGTGTGTGTATGCACACAAATGTGTGTGCATGTGTTTGTGTGCATTTATTGCATGCTTGTGTGTGTGTGTGCATTTATTGCATGCTTGTGTGTGTGTGTGTGTGTGTGTGTGTGTGTGTGTGTGTGTGTGTGTGTGTGTGTGCGTGTGCATGTGCATGCATGTGTGTCTGTTTTTCTGTCTTGTCTACATATGCGCACAAGTAGTTGTGCAGGTGTGTGCGTGATTGCGTGTGTGCGTGCATGCGTGTGTGTTCATACATGATGCATGTGTGTGTGTGCATGTGTGTGCATGTGGGGTGGGGGGTGAGGGGGGGTTAGGGGTGGGGGGGGGGTGAGGGTTGGGGGGTGCCTGTGTGAATGAGTGCATGCATGTGTGTAGATTCATTGACAATTCAATGGTCTGATATTTGCTTTAATTCATGCCACTATTCATATGTGCTTATAGTATACTGTCAGTAAAAAAGATCAAAACAACAACAACAATGAAAACAGCAATCTCTTAAATTTATCAGTAATCGCTCTGGAATGTTTGAATTAAAGTTCTGATGTTGATACATCATCCCCTTTACCAGTTATGGGCATGCATGCACAGCAACAAAACCCCAACGAGTCGTGCACATTTCTCAATGTGTAATGGTCTGCATCAACACATTTCTCAATGTGTAATGGTCTGCGTCAACACATTTCTCAATGTGTAATGGTTTGTGTCAACACATTTCTCAATGTGTAATGGTTTGCATCAACACGTTCCTCAATGTGTAATGGTTTGCATCAACACGTTTCTCAATGTGTAATGGTTTGCATCAACACATTTCTCAATGTGTAATGGTTTGCATCAACATGTTTCTCAATGTGTAATGGTTTGTGTCAACACATTTCTCAATGTGTAATGGTTTGAGTCAACACATTTCTCAACCTGTAACGGTCTGTCAACACATTTCTCAATGTGTAGGGTCTGCATTAACACATTTCTCAATGTGTAATGGTCTGTGTCAATACATTTCTCAATGTGTAAGGGTCTGCATTAACACATTTCTCAATGTGTAATGGTTTGCATCAACACATTTCTCAAAGTGTAATGGTTTGTGTCAAAATATTTCTCAATGTGTGATGGTCTGCGTCAACACATTTCTCAATGTGTAATGGTCTGCGTCAACCCATTTCTCAATGTGTGATGGTCTGCGTCAACCCATTTCTCAATGTGTAATGATTTGTGTCAACATGTTCTCAATCTGTAATGGTCTGTGTCAACATGTTTCTCAATGTGTAATGGTCTGTGTCAACATATTTCTCAACCTGTAACGGTCTGTGTCAACACATCTGTCTGACCACATCCATCCCATTCTTGAAACTCTGCATTGGCTACCAGTAACACATTGCATTCAATACAAAATTTCAACTATCTGCTTCAATTCCATCTCTGGAACAGCCCCTCAGTATCTGTCCGATCTCCTTCAGCCTTATTTATACTCCAGCAAGACAATTACGATCTGCATCTGACACACAAACTTTTGTTATCCCCCGTGTAAACACAAAAACATTTGGTGAAAGACCTTTTTCTTATGCTGGCCCATCTGTCTGGAACAATTTGCCTCAAACACTCCGCCACTCTGATTCTACCTCCTCTTTCAAAGCTGCCCTAGAGACGCAACTCTTTAATAATTATTTCGAAACTGTTTTTCACAGCCCTGCCCATCCCCTCATCCAACACTGTGTGTGTGTGTGTGTGTGTGTGTGTGTGTGTGTGTGTGTGTGTGTGGTGTTAGTGTTATTGTAAAGCGCCCTGTGCTGCCACCTAGTGTGGTAGATGGGCGCTCTACAAATCCTCTTTATTATTATTATTTCTCAATGTGTAATGGTCTGTGTCAACACATTTCTCAATGTGTAATGGTTTGCGTCAACACATTTCTCCCTGCCTGGCAGCACCATCTCCACACACACTGACAGCTGAAGGCTTGCCGTTTGACCTCCACATGTCAAACGTAAAAACAGCGCTGAGCCCAAATCTTTATCCTTGTTTTATTAAGTTCAATCAGTCTCACCCCACCCCCACCATCCCCACCAAACAACCCCACCCCATCAGTCTCTTTTCTCGTCTCGTTGTCTCCTCTCTCAAAATCAGTTCAACCAACCTTGAAATGCATGATGTAAGTTTGAGCTGAAGATAATGGATGGAAGCATGAATAGCACAAACTATTTTGGTCTGTTACTTAAAGACCCAATGCAATGGTGCGGTAGGAAAGTAAATAATCGAGCTTTTACATGGAGTAACAAAAAACAGAAAGAATCTGCCAACACGTAACTATTTCGTTGACTAGAACACTGAAGTTACACAGAAATACTTGACTGTTAATTTCTTCTTCTTTTTTTAAACAGCATTGAAGTAATCTCACAGCAGAGGAAGAAATGATGTGGAAAAAAAAGAGAAAAAAAAGAAAAGAATTCCATTCCAATAAAAGCGATTCACATGATGATGACAACTTTTGCAGCTACAGCATTCTAGTGAAAGCAAATCTGTCTTTGAATTGTCCAAGAGGGCCAACGTGATATTGGAAATTTAAAAAATATATTAAAAAAACACCTGCAGCTCACTTCTGCCAGATGGATACCAGGAAATTATGCTAGGTAAAAAAAAGAAAGAAGGAACATGTGAGTATCCGAGATGTGTCAAATGCATTGCACGAAACACATTCCGCAATGCTTGCTACAGAAGGTTCCAAGTTTGCAAGCCCCATTTCTACCCTGGAAGCCTGAATGTATGAGGAACTCCTAACACAGGCAGTGATCATGCTAGATTTTTTGATTTTTTTTTCAAAACTGGTGTGCCATCTACAAGGGGGTGAAAGTGGTTCACAGATTCCAGTCAGACAATCACTGTACTGTAACCAGTCGCATACAGAGCTGTCCATTACTACTACTAGAGCTCTACTAGAAAACACCCTGCTCCCTTCCTTGCCTAGAATACACACACACACACCACACACACACACACACACACACACACACACACACACACACACACACTCTCTCTCTCTCTGCCTTTTTTTTCTCATTTTTTTTTTCTTGTTGTTTTTAATGTATACATTTTTTCCTTTTCAGATCCAGCCAAACAAAATAACAGTCTGATTGACTGCCAACTTTTTTCTGGTACATCCTGATCTTAACTGGTAAAACACCAGAAATTACCAGATAGAGCAAACACTGTCAGGGGGTACTTGAAAAAATGTGGAAAACGTCCCACTTTTCCTCATTAAAAACATCCTACTTCGAGACAGAAAAAATGCAACTTATGATGGAAAACATCCAGGGTATGATGGGAATCCTTCAAGTTGAATCATAAAAGACAGAAAATGTATGCTGTGGGTGTGTGTGTGTGTGTGTGTGTGTGTGTGTGTGTGTGTGTGTGTGTGTGTGTGTGTGTGTGTGTGTGTATGTGTGTGTGTGCATGCATGAAAGGATGTGTGCATGCATGTGTGTGCGCATGTGTGTGTGCACATGCATGTGCATGCGTTTGTGTGCATGCATTCATGTGTGGGTGTGTGTGCGTTTGCACCTGCACTGTGTTCCTAAACTACAGGACAAGTTGTTTGCAGTTGACAGAAGTGTGTCAAACCATTCAGGCAACAAAGCAAGTGCCTTGTCGCCATGGTCACGCAGTTTAGGCTCCAGCCAAGGGCTGCTGACCAAGTCAAGCATACACATCTGTAAACGCTGACAGTGCATTTTAATCATCATCTCGTCTGGCAGGTGTCAAACTCATATATTTTAACAACCAACCTCAGACCCTGACATCAGAGAGAGAGCTTTAACTAAAGCGCATTCTGTGAGACGACCTTCTCTTTTGCACGCTGCATATTTTGATCACCTGCATAAGAGGATTTATTCTGCATGAAATGCGCAGTTTTTCTGCAGATGTGCAGCCCCTGATCCAAGTTTATGAGAAAAAAAACCATCCCACTCTCATAGAAAACATCCCTTGACATGCTTCAGCTAAAATCTTATGGACAATGCAACTGTCACTTTCTGAAGAAGCCACTGCCATCAGACAACTTTGCACAATTTCAACAGCTTTCTCACAATTGCTGTGGGTTATTTAACATGTGCAGGTCTGCAGGACAAAATGTCCCCCTTCCCATTGCACGCACACACACGCATGCATGCACACACACACTGAGTCACACACACACACACACACAACACACACACACACACACACACACACATGCAATGAGTCACACACACACTCACTCACACACACACACACACATACACACATGCACACACAATGAGTCATACACACACACATGCACACACACACACACAGAGGCGCATCTATACACACAAGCATGACCACATGAATACATACAAAGCACTAAATAGTAGCATTTGCTACTATGGTTCGTTTTGGGTAATAGAGTTGCACTGTTGTCTTACGGGTGTGATAGTGACTATGAATGAATGAACCAACACCAAGACATATTCCTTTTGCTTTTACTTGGCAAGAATAAAATTCTTCTGTTTTGACTTAATTCCACACACACACATACACATGCACTAATGACGGAGAGGAGGTTTTCCACATAACAGTGAAATAGTGTGAAATTTCTCGACACAGAGACAATAAAGTTGTATTGTATTGTATAACACAGCTGCCACATACATGTTACAGCTCTTTGAAAAGAGGAGGGGTGATGCTGTGCCATACCTTAAGAGCAATGAGGTCACTTTCCAGGCTGTGGCCAATCAGAATGGTCTTGTCGGAGAAAAGGTTAAGCAATACGGCCTGGACGTCAGTCAGCGTTGTTTCAACATCAGTCAGGTCAGCTTCCTTCAAGCCACTGAACCTGTGGGAGAAACATATGCCAAAAAATGATCCAGGAACAACGTTTGCTAAAAATGATCATGGAGAAACATTTGCCCAAAATCACCAATGAGAAACGTGCGCTAAAATGATCATGGAGAAACGTTTGCCATATACAGTCATGGAGAAACACATGCAAAACAGGATCACAAAGAAACATACGCCAAACAAATGATCAAGGAGAAACCTATGCCAAAAATGATCCTTGAGAAACATATGCCAAATATTATCATGGGGAAAGATGTCTCACAAATGATCATGGAGAAACAGGATCCAAAATTAATCATGGGGAAAGATGTGCTACAAATGACCATAAAGGTACATTAGCCCAAAACAACCATACATAAACATACGCAAAACAATGACCACAGAGAAACGTGTGCCCAAAAAAAACGATCAAGAAAAGCATATGCCAAAAATTATCCTATTGCTAAAGAAAGTGCAAGATGCAAGCCAGCAAAGAAACGCATGAGAGCTGACAAAAAGCATGAGTGTGAAACCATTTTTCAGGACCTGCTGACTACTCTAAAAATCAAGCAAAAAGTAGTGTTGAAAAGAAAGAAAAAGGTGGGGGGGGGGGGGGGGGGGGGGGGGGGAAGGAGGTTCATTTCATGGAAATTTGAAGAGGAGTGTTGTTTTGCTGTCTTAAAAAGTTAAAAGGTCCTAAAAGAGGTGCGTTCTCTCATCAAGGTGGTCTTTCATCAGGGTGTTGATGAAAGACCATCAACATGGTGCCATGTAAACAGAAACCAATTTCTACAAGCCAAAAGACAACAACAAAAAAGACACAAAAAAGCTCGAAGGAGGTTCATTTACATGAAAATTTGAAGAGGAGTGTTGTTTTCCTGTCTTAAAAAGTTAAAAGGTCCTAAATGAGGTGCGTTCTCTCATCAGGGTGGTCTTTCATCAGGGTGTTGATGAAAGACCACCATCAACATGGTGCCACATAAACAGAAACCAATTTCTACAAGTCAAAAGACCCCCAAAAATGACACCAAAAAAAGCTCTAGGTGTTGGTAAGATCTTTGTGATTCTTCTTCTCGCTTGCCACTACCCTAAACGTCCACTCTGTAAGCTGAATGCGGCTGTCTTCCCCAGCTCCACCCTGCTGCTGTAGAATCTGATGTGAAACTGGACTCCTGTCGGCCACGCATTTTGTCCTGCTGTCTGCAGAAGTAGGCACCTCGGCAACTCTGGTTCCACAGTTTGTTCTTAAAGACCACAGTCGCAGGTTGGTCAAAAGGCAGCCAACTTCATTTTGCCGAAGATTTTGCTTACATTTGCAAGGCTGTTCTACCAAAGGAGAGGAGACATCCCCCCCCCCCTCCACCAACAAATGACCAGATCGGTTTTGCTGAGATCACAGCAGTCTCACACTGGATTAATTCAGACAGCAGCGTACACCAAGCTCATCTTACCTGGTGTTGTAGTCGACGATGGGGTTAAACGGCTGGACCAAAGATTCAAACACACTTTCGCCCTCTGTGTTGACCACCGTGACCCGAGCCAGCTCCAGGCCACCCAGGGTGTACACCTGACACATCAGACAATGGAGGGTTCAGCACTGGGTGCAACACGCTCTGTGACTTTGACTGACCAGTCTGTTTAGCCCTATTCTGCCTAGACTCCCCACTGCTGTGCCTATCTCAGTATCTGCTGGCCCAACCATGCCACAATGAAATATCAAAGGAAACTGACAATTTGTCCACATTTACGATCAGTTTGCCTTAAAACACACACACACACACACACGCACACACACACACACACACACACACACACACACAAACCACCACACACACACACACACACAAAAAAAAACTGCTGGAAGTCTCCAGAAGCAAGGGAAGCAACTCTAACAGTTTAAAATGCATGGGAAAGAGAAAACTGGAGTAGGATATCCTTACATGTAACTCGGCTACAGCAAACGTTTGGCTGTTACTTGGATACAACTTACAAGTAGCTTGGCTCCAAAGTGTTAATGCCGAGGGAGAGAAAGATAGGGGTAGAAGGAGACAGGTTTTCAAAAAATGACACTTTTCTGACAGAAAGATAGGGAGAGGGAATAAGCAGTTTAAAAAAACAAAAATTATGATCTCCTTACTTTCCTGCAATATGCAATGGAGATGCTAAGATTACAATTTCCTGGAGATGATTATGGGTCATTTATATGTATGTGTAAGCTTCACAAAAATGGAGGGGGGGGGAGGTAGAAAAGACACACTACTATACACTCTGTAACTCACCATTTCACAATCCAAGGCATAGATGCCAAAGTTGCCATCTCTAGGCGGTGATCGGGGCATGGTGCGCATAAACCCGCCCAGGCTGTTACGCTTGTTCTGGTCGTGAACGTGGTTCTGCAACACAGCACCGACAGCACTGATTCCACTTTGCACACATAGAACTGTACATGCTCATGTGAATGCCTTTTCATGCACACTCATACTCATGCTCTCTCATGTGCACCCTCAGCCATCGACACCAACAAATCAGTATTTCACACAGTTCAGCAAACTCAGGTGCCAGATTGCATACCACTGATGGCTGCAGTGTACCACTGACAGTTGCAGACTGTGTACCACTGACAGTTGCAGACTGTGTACCACTGACAGTTGCAGACTGTGTACCACTGATGGTTGCAGACTGTGTACCACTGATGGTTGGAAATTGTGTACCACTGATGGTTGCAGACTGTGTACCACTGATGGTTGCAGATTGTCTACCACTGATGGTTGCAGATTCTGTACTACTGACGGTTGCAGATTCTGTACCACTGATGGTTGGAGATTGTCTACCACTGATGGTTGCAAATTCTGTACCACTGATGGTTGCAGATTGTGCAGCACTGATGGTTGCAGATTGTGTACCACTGACAGTTGCAGACTGTGTACTACTGACGGTTGCAGATTCTGTACCACTGATGGTTGCAGATTGTGCAGCACTGATGGTTACAAATTGTGTACCACTGACAGTTGCAGACTGTGTGCCACTGACAGTTGCAGACTGTGTACCACTGATGGTTGCAGATTGTGCAGCACTGATGGTTACAAACTGTGTACCACTGACAGTTGCAGACTGTGTACCACTGATGGTTGCAGATTGTGTACCACTGATGGTTGCATGACTGCATCAAAACAGTATGATGAATCAGTCTTGTGCTGCAATGTCCACCACTCACTTGTGCTGTGATGTTGATTATTGTGGGAGATATCAAAAGTAACACCGAGTCAAAATGTTAAGGCGCCATGTTTAAAATAAAAATAAAAAGTACTTTTTTGTCCCTTGCAGGAAATTTGGGTCACCTTACCTGGGTAAAGCCCATTCTTAATTGGGTGAACATTTGCTTCGCCAAACATAGTTCGGAGTATTCATCAAACTTTACTTCGTTTCTTAATTGAGCTCATAGTTTGCCGAACATGGTTCGGACAGTTCGACGAACTATACTGCATTCTTAATTGGCTTATAATGAGATGCAAGCTTCGGCCCGAACTTGCGCCGGCAGAAGCAGAGCAGCAGACAGCATGATCCAAAATGTAGGCTAACGTCAAGTTAAGTCAAGTCATATACTTAATCATCCATCACAGGGTAATTCAGCTAACAACTATATCATTCTGGGTCCCAGAGACAAGGCTGCGCCACTCACAAGTCAACAAATAAACAAATTCCCTCTCAAGCAAGTGAAGTTCCTAGCGATATCGTCATCCATTTTTTTCTTTCTTTCTTCCTCATCCACAGGAGAGCTCTCCGTCAAATAGGGCAAATATTCCCAGAACATGCTGAGCGAAGATTTTTGGACCCCGAATATATCTTCGTCACAGTTCGACGCTGACCATAAGGGCCATAACTGGCTGTAACCAAAATGCTTCTGAATCAGATCCGGCATGTTTACTGGGTCTGTGTTACAGGGTGAAAGGTGAATACTCACTGAGGCCACCTGGCAACCTTTGCTACTGGTGTCTGAACTGCAGCAGTTGTAGATGTGCTGAATGAACCCAGACTCTGAAACACAGGCACCAAGCAGAAATGAATCTGGAATCATACCGAGTCAGTTCTTGTGACAATGTGAAACAAAAGTGAACACAGCCTGAGACATGTAACCCCCCGGGGCCAAGGTGTGCATCAAACACTTCTTGTAAATCTTGTAAATCAACTTCCTTTTATTTGTTTTATTGTTGTTTGTTTTCTGTACAGCAGCTACTTTTATGCTCCGCTGCTAACCATTTTCTTCTTTCCCATCTCCTGTTGTTATTTTTTGATTGTGAGTATAAATGAACTAATCACAATGCATATTTCACTGCATCATCATCTGCTATCTTTAAACTTTGCTAACATCTGTCATGAAACATTTACCATTCTCTTGATACAGCATGATCTAGAGAAGGTATCCAGAACTGCACACACTTATGAAGCGACAGAAAAGAAGAGCAACTCACTCTTGCGGGGATAGGCCCTCGTCCAATGATAGACGCATTCTTCAGAATTGACGTAGCTTCCATCAGAGTTGACAATGAAACGCTTCCCACATCGTGAACAGGTTCTCTCATTGTCTGAAACACAGAAATATGTATACAGAGGAGGTATCTTGATCTTTATTAACATCAGCAAGCAAACAAACAGTCAGTTGCATGATGGTAAAAACAAGTAACCACACATGGTCAACACCACCACTCCAAAACAAAACCAAAAAAAACGAAAAACACACACAAAACAACAAGAAAAAATACAGATTTTTTTTTATGCACTAATGCAACAGCCAACAACACCACTGACGACAGCTTGCAGAAATAAGCTTTCTGAGATGAGCTTTCAGAGATGGGCTTTCAGAGATGATTTTGAAGGATAAGAAGGTATTTCAAGATTTAAGATTACTTCATTATCTCATCAGAGAAATTAAAACATGGCTGAACATTAACCACATCACAGTACACAGTAGCACATATTATATATTTTAAAACTCAAAGAATAGATACTAAAAATACAAAAGTTACATAATAAACAAACTAGTAATTCACATAATTTACACACATGCACACACACACACACACACACACTGCTTTGACGTTTGAATGGATTTACCTGTTCAGAAATGCTATTGACTGTTATTGTGACCGGTCTTTGCAAGGGACAGTGTTCCAGACAGGTGGTGCAGCATAAACACGCAAAAAGGAGAAGACATGTGACATTGTACAGAAAGACAGAACAGCCAATCACAAATGTACATGCAAACTTCCCACCATTAACCTGGGGGCCAATCAAAAAGCAGGAGACAGAACAACAGACCTTTCAGCAAGGCGTCGGTTTCTTGGTAGCGAGTGCCTTTGATCACAGCTTTGCTGGGCGTGTCTGGCGAGAAGTGTGGGTAGCCGTTCTCTTCCAGCTGTTCCTCTGTCATCAAGTACTTTGTCAGCTTCTGGTACAGTTCAGCTTCTGTTGGAAGCAAGGCATCATGCTTAATCAACCACTTCATCCTCACTGATTCAAAAGGCACACGTTTCACTGAAGATTGCATGCAATTTCTACTCTTTCATTTCAAACAGAGATTCCACTCTGAGACTTGCGCAGAATGACGTTTACATGAAATCTCTGTCTTTCAGCATTTCCAACACAAACAACCAACCCGACTTTTAAAAAAAAGTTTAACATTTGTGTGTGTGTGTGTGTGTGTGTGTGTGTGTGTGTGTGTGTGTGTTTGTGTGTGCGTGCGCACGTATATGTGTGCATGTGTGTGTGTGACTGAGAGAGGGAGAGACTGAGTACATGATGCTTTTGGTTCATTTCAAACTATGTAAGTTTTTCGGGTTATAAAAATTTACTTCCAGTCTTGCTCGTGTCTCCAGCACAAGCACCTTGCATTCTTGTGAACAGAGGCCCAGACACATATTCATAACCGACATCAATAAAAAATGTGCCCCAATACATGCTCAACCCGTGATGTCGCCATAAAGCATCCGTCCAGGCTGTCATCTTTTTCCTGTCATTCCAAAAACCACAACAACAAAACAAAAAACCGAGACTTACGTGTCAACACAACTTCCACCTTCTTCCCGGACCCCGCGGATCGGTGAAGTGTGAAGCTGGTCTTGGCGGCACGAGAACCCCCCAGGGTGGCTTGGTGGGACTGCGTGACGGACAGGTGTCCAGGCTGGGACTTGGACGACCCCGGCACAGCCTCTTTGGCTTCTGAGCGCAGTCGTGTGATTGTGTTGACGGCGACGCGCAGGTAGATGTTTTTGTTGCTGGCACGTTCGTACACGCCAGTTTCCTCTTCTAGGCCCTGGCAGCGATGGCAAAAAGGAAAGCGTGAGCCAACAGAAACTGACACCTCAAAGCTGTAACCATGTATGTGCCTTGAATCTCACCATGAAGTTAAGTTACAAAGCTGAGATTCTGAAGCATCAATATTGTTTGAAAAAAGTAGCTAGCCTGCATCTATTTCCTGTTTTTTGTTGTGAATAATAATAATGATAATGAAATACTTGTAATACGTGAACCTCTAACATAAAAAACAGCCTGGTGCAATGGACAGTATTCTGACGTAACACCTAAGTTGTGGAACCACAAGCAGAAAGCAGCAATGATTACATGCAATTCAAACTACAGAAACCCAAACAGCAAGACCTATATTATGCACACATACACAAACACAGTCATACACACACACACACACACACACAAACACACACACACACACACACACACACACAACACACACACACACACACACACACAGTGTTTGTTGTTGTTGTTGTTTTGGGGAGGTGGTAGGTATGGTGTTGTTTTTGTCCCTATTTTTTGTGCTGCTGCTATATTTAGCAACCATGACTGTGATGAACTTTCATCAAATGTTTTGTTTTACAGGAACACTGTCGGTGTCAGACAGTGTGCTACGTGAACAGTTTTTTTAGTCGTTGTCATCATTTCCTCATCCTTTTGATATAACTGTCCTGGTCGACTGGGCATAAACTGATAAAACACCCAGTTACTTACTTACCCCATCTTTTTTCAGAGAGATGAGAAGTGTTAAAGTCTTGCCTAAACAACCTTCTGAGACAGACAGACTGACACACAGAGACAGGCAGAATGTGACAGAAACAGAGAGGGAGAGAGGGAAATACAGTACAGAACGTGACAGAAACTGAGAAAGAGAGAGAAGGAAATACAGTACAGAACGTGACAGAAACAGAGAAAGAGAGAGAAGGAAATACAGTACAGAATGTGACAGAAACTGAGATGGAGAGAGGGAAATACAGTACAGAATGTGACAGAAACAGAGACGGAGAGAGGGAAATACAGTACAGAACGTGACAGAAACTGAGACAGAGAGAGGGAAATACAGTACAGAATGTGACAGAAACAGAGACAGAGAGAGGGAAATACAGTACAGAATGTGACAGAAACTGAGACAGAGAGAGGGAAATACAGTACAGAACGTGACAGAAACTGAGACGGAGAGAGGGAAATACAGTACAGAATGAGAAAGGGGTAGACAGAAACACGAGACAGAGAGAGGGAAATACAGTACAGAACGTGACAGAAACAGAGACAGAGAGAGGGAAATACAGTACAGAATGTGACAGAAACTGAGACAGAGAGAGGGAAATACAGTACAGAATGTGACAGAAACTGAGACAGAGAGAGGGAAATACAGTACAGAATGTGACAGAAACAGAGACAGAGAGAGGGAAATACAGTACAGAATGTGACAGAAACTGAGATGGAGAGATGGAGAGAGGGAGATATAGTACAGAATGTGACAGAAACAGAGATGGAGAGATGGAGAGAGGGAGATACAGTACAGAATGTGACAGAAACAGAGTTGGAGAGAGGGAGGTACAGTACAGAATGTGACAGAAACAGAGATGAAGAGAGGGAGGTACAGTACAGAATGTGACAGAAACAGAGATGAAGAGAGGGAGGTACAGTACAGAATGTGACAGAAACAGAGATGAAGAGAGGGAGGTACAGTACAGAATGTGACAGAAACAGAGATGAAGAGAGGGAGGTACAGTACAGAATGTGACAGAAACAGAGATGAAGAGAGGGAGGTACAGTACAGAATGTGACAGAAACAGAGATGAAGAGAGGGAGGTACAATACAGAATGTCACAGAAACAGAGATGAAGAGAGGGAGGTACAGTACCTTCTTGTACGCCTGCTCCTCCGTGGGGCAGAACTTGAGACACTCATCAATGATGAGATTGAGGTAGCGTTGACGGATATTGCTTGGTACCTTGCTTCCAAAACTGGCTGGTATCACAGGCCGCTTCAAGCTGGCCTGAAACCACACAGCAAGCAACTGATACCCTGAGGTAGCACAGCAGTTATTGCTATGAACCTCAATTCCAAAACTGGCTGGTCCGCTTGAAGTTGGTCTGAAACCACACAGCAATCGACTGACACCTTAAGGTACATAGCAATGACCCCCCCCCCACCCACCCCACACACACACATTGAAACAGTTTTGGAAAATGTTAATTTCTTACCAGATTCGGGGTGTGGGCAACACGCTTTTCAGTCTTGGAAGCAGTGGTGACATGGGTGCTTTTATTTTCTCCTTTAGCAGAAGACGCTTTGGTCTTGGAAGCCACAGTGGCCGAGGCAGGCTTGGGCAGGTGAGCTACACGCTTCTTCCCTCCACCCAGTCCCTGGCTCAGACCCTGCAGCTTGGAGCTTGATAGAAATCCTGATGTGGAGGACTGAACAGCAACAAAGAACAGAGCATCAAAATCACATGCCCAACCCCTCCCCCACCCCCCAAAAAACAACAACAACACACCTGCCACACCATAAACCAGACAAACAGAGAAGTAAAGATGCAGGACAAAATGGAAATGTTGAACAAACGTAATGAGCCCAAAGACTACTTATTACTATGGTATTTAACAAACAGTTCTGTCAGCAGAAGAACAAAATCAGAAGGGAGAGGGAGGGAGAGGGAAGGGGTCTGGTGTGGGGGTTCTATCAGCACACATCGTCATATAGACTGTCCATCTAATTCTAAATAAGCATGATCTTATTAAGCAATATCAAGCTGAAAATGTCAGTTTCTTGAATGCGTGAGAAACTAGTGGCCATGAAAATAATTAATCATTCTCATGGCCCCCAGTTTCCCAAGCATTCAACTTCAAGAAACTGTAATTTTCACGTCCTTATCTGGTGTTAACACAAAATTGACAGTAATCATTTTCATGGCCCCTAGTTTCTCATTCTCAAGTATTCAAGAACATGATATGTTCATGTCCTGGTGAAGATACTCGGCTTACGGTAATCATTCTCATGAACCCTAGTTTTTCAGGTAGTGAAAAAATTGTTAATTTGAGGTCTTCATGAGGCAAAAATATTCAGCTGACACAATGTCAGTAATAATTTTCATAGCCCCTAGTTCCTCAAGCATTCAAAATTTCAAGGAATTGTTATTTTTGTGTCCTCACCTCGTGAAAATACTTTTCTGACAACAATCACTGTCATGTCCCCTAGTTTCTCAAGCATTCAAGAAACTGGCATTTTGATGCCCTCATTCGGTGAAAATAATCACCTGACACGATGACGGTAAGCATCCAAAAAATAACTGTCATGTCTTAATCTGGTGAAAATACACAGCTAACAGTAATCACTCTCACTCTCACACTGTCACAGCCCCTAGTTTTAGAGGCATTTAGGAAACTATTTTCATGCCCTCACCCAGGTGAGAACAGCTGAATCACCATGGTGAGTATCAAAAGAACAGCATGGTGGGGAAATCAAATGCGCACCCATAGAAGTCGCATCTGACGGGACAACTGACAAGTAACCCACAGCTTAACCATTTGCTTTCAAACTTACAACTTCCTGCTCCTGCACAGCTTGCTTCTCCGCTTGTTCCAGGGCTTTCCGACGCATCTCTGTGATGCGATTGTGCATGACTTCTGCTGGGTTCAAAACACGACGGGGTCGCTCCTTCTTCTGCAGTTCCGGCTTGCGGATCTGCAGGAAGCAAAAGCAACAGAAGACAACAGTTAAGGCAGGGTTTTTGTATAATAACACACAACTTTTGTATCACGCTGTTCCCTGGTAATGGCCAGTCTCTCACTCATGCATTTTGGCAAGACTTTTTTTTTTTTTTTTTTTTTATATAAATGAAAAGACCATCAGTTAGGAAGATGTTCCCTCTCTCTCTTTTACTCTGAAGCTGTTTCAGCAGTGTCAAGATTCCAGGCTAATATTGTAAAAGAATCAACATGCCTTGACTCCAGCAATGAAAAACAACAACAGAATAATGCATGACCATGGGTCCATGCATAAATAATATAGATCTATACCCTGTCTCACTGTTAATGCTGAAAAATCAAAAATCAAAGTTAAGCAAAGCCATAGTCAACCCTCCTTACTAAGTGCCATGGAACCCCCTAACAAATAACCACTTTGAAGGGGAAGTGAATCAGTTGACAATGAAACAGCACAGGCCCTATGCCTATCAATGGCATGAAGGACGGACACTCAGCAATTCTTCACTTGGTTTTTGGTCCTGACTGTCAGCTGTCCAGCAGCGCGTTTCTTTTATCAGCAATGTTGCAAACATAGCCAGCAGGTGCGGCAAAAGTACCAAACATGTCTCCGGCCATCATTTTCTTCTCTTCATCAGCAAAACCAGTGTCAGTGTGGCAGAGCCTCTGGGGTAATGTTGTATAAACTTTATGTAACCTCAGCAACAAACAACAAACAACACAATCATCACTTCTGTACAACTTGTACAGCACTGCCACTGAATCTTCAACCTGGACTAGTTAATACACTCAACCTTGCAGTTGCACAGCTGCAGTTCAGAGAGTTCGAGTCTTTACCTGTTCTGCTGCTTTATGAGCTGTTCGTTTCTTTCCAGGAATACTGTCCCGAGCTCCATCATCAGCACAGCCATCTGCTTTCAGGTCCTTCACCAGCTGGTTCACAAACACAAAGAATTTCAACAGCTAATTACCTAATATTTTTATAAATGACAAAAGCAGCAATACTGTTTGAAGCAACTGGGACACCAAAATGTCTACCTAGACATCTGTGTTAGAAGCTGAAAGGAATTCTTCAAACATCAAATATGATGTATCACTGACAATGACATTGTGTGATTTTTGTTGATTATTTTATAATTTATATATGACAGAGCATATATAATAAATTATATAAAAGTATTGTCAGTTGAGTCTTCTTCTTAATCATGGGTAACCAATGAACATTCAAAATAACATATATTCTTACTAAACACTGTAAAACTACTAAGTGTCACTTACTGAAGTTATTCAATTATATTCTTATAAATAGCAAATAAACAAAACACATCGACTTCTATAAGTTCTAAAGCAAACAAACTGACCTGAATGCACAAGAGATTAAGGCAATAGCTTTGCAAGTTTCGTATACATCTACTGGAAATGGAACGGCTATAGCCACTTGGAAACTGTCACTGGTTTATTAAGGTTAAAAAGGTGCACTGAGTGATGAATGCAGGCATACAAATTTATGAACTCAGTTGCAATACCTCTTCAGGCATACATTACACAGCTAGCAGTAGCACTGTAGCAAAGGCAAAATGCAAGACTGTCTCTGAAGAAAAAAGAAGAAGTATATGATGAATAATATTCGCCTTGCTACAAAATATCTATATTTTAATCATTTCAATTAAATTTTAAAAATATAAATTACCTTTTTCTCCTGCTGCCCAATCCCCTTTTTGTGTGGCAACTCTTCCTTGAAGATGCGCAAACATTCATCAAAGACATCTTCTTCTTCAAAGTCGCTGTCATTAATATAACTACTGTAGTCTACAAATTTGTCTTCCTCACCGGCCCTCGAGGTTGAGGGGTCACAAATACTGATTTCCCTCACACTGAAGTCACTTGTCTCCATGGCATTTTCACCCGTGTCCTCATCATCACTGTCATCTCCAAAAAGACTGGAGTTCATCCGGACCAGTATTTCACTCTTGTCTTTCTTTTCCACGCTCACTTTCCTCCTGGCTGACTCTTTTCCTTTGTGGTGTGAGCTAGAGTCTGCCTTCTGCATCTTTTCCTTTTCAGAATGTTTGGTGGAAGTAGAGTTTCTCCTATGAAGGGCAGGTTTGCCTGAAGATTTTTCTGTAGCTATTCTTTCACAGTTTTGATTTTTGCTGCTGCTGTGCGAAGATCCCTCTTTTTTTGACTGAGATTTGACGGAGAGATCTTTTCTGCTTGTTGCGGATGACTTGTTATGAGAGTGATGCCCAGTGTCGGTGAGTTTGCTGTCAGAACTGTGGTGTTTGCCACTCAAGGAGGCTCTCCTGTCCGAGTCTGAATGCTTGGCAACTGATTTAGTGCTTTTACTGTCTGAGCTTGAGTGTTTACCTGAGGTGCTGGTAGACTTACTGTCTGAATTTGAAAGTTTCACAAAAGAAGAGTTTTTGGTGTTAGTACTTGAGCGCTTCTCGCCTTTACTGTCAGAACTACATCTGGTATCAGAGGCAGTTTTGTCACCTAAACTTGATTTCCTCTTCACATCACTGCTGGAAGAGGAATGTTTACATGAGGATGAGGATGACGATGATTTGGTCTCTGAAGATGCCTGCTTTTTGGGTAAAGAGGAATGTTTGCTCGAGCTTGATGAGCTCTTGTTTGAAAGACATTTTTCTGATGAAGTGCTTTTGGATATCGAGCCATTCTTGTTCTTGACTTTCTCTTCATCTGTCTTTGAACTGTGTGAACTTTGAGCTTTAGAAGATGAGACCTTGACGCCCTTTGCAGAGCCAGAAGAGGACTTTTTAGAGTCCTGTTTAACTAATTTGGCTGATGAAGAGGATGAGGTAGTTCCCTTGTGAGATGATGACCTGCTTGATTTGTCAGTTTTACTAGAATTAGAAGAGCTACTTGACTTAGGCTTAGAAACAGACGAGGAAGATTTTGAGGTGCTATCTTTTGACGTCCGTCTCTGTTCTTTTTTCACTGGATCAGTGTTGGCTTTCTCTGGTCTGACAATTTCCTGCTTTGCGCCATCAGAACTCAATTTGCTCTTTTCCACAACCAGCCCAGGACTTTTAGAGCCTTTGTCCCCCAGTTTGGGCAAGGAATCCTTCAGGTTTTTAATATCAAACTCAGAAAGTGCCAAGTTGGGAACCTCAGTGAAATCATCGTCTGATGATATATCTTCATCACCAATATTCTCAAAATCCTCAGACACCCCTTCCTCCTCCACACTGCCTTCTTCCATGCTGCTAGGGCCAAGCTCAGAGTCATTTTCCTCTTCGCTGAATTCACCGTCGGGCATGTCCTCATCTTCACTCTCCCTAGCAACGTCTGGGCTGCCGGCTATCAGTGACTCACAGGAGAGGCGCATCTTTCTGTTCTTGATGGGATCTGGGCCGCGAGGCTTCTTCTTGGTGGGCTTGTAATCCAGAGCATCCCCCTCTTCCTTCGGCTGGTTTTGGGTGGAGTTGGTGAGCCCTCCGCAAGAGTAGTTACACTCCGGGTCATACTCCAGGTCAGTGCCTTTGGCCTTGCCTTTGGCGTGGTCCCCATGCCTCCTCTTGAGCTCCCTCTTTGGGGTTGGCTGGTACACGGGAACGTCAAAGTCCTTGACCGGCTGTGGTGCTGGGAGAGACGGGGTCTTAGGGGTGGGAAGGTAGGTGGGTAGGGCAGGCGACCCAGCGTCTGTTAATGGGTACTGAGAGTTTGAGCCGCCTTGCTCCCAACTTTTCTCCGGCGACGCGGTGTGATACTGCTCCGGCTCCTCTGCAATGGGCACCTGGTACTTGCTGCTGTTGTCTGTGAATGAAGGGATGGAGAAAGAGCCTGCATCTGCTTCCTGGGACAATGTTGGTGATGGTGGTGGCAGTGATTTCTCCAAAGGGTCGGAGGTGAAATAGGCCTCTTCTGAGCCAATCGAGTCAGAGTCAGGCTTCTGCGACTGTGATGCAGATGTAAGAGTGCTGTCCACAGGAGAAGATGAGCGCACACTTGTACTACTTGTAGACGCAGTCAGGTAGTTTGTGTCATCTCCAGAGTAGTTCAGCAGTGGCAAATCTTCTGAAATCAGACATAATGGGACTGTAAAGTTCTATAGTAATTTACTGTGTACACAACAAAATCAGACTTTATTACAATATTAGAGTGTGTACATCTACCATGGGACTGAAATTCACTGTAAACTAAAATAATTACATTATGAACGTAACTGTACTGGCGCCATGTTCTCAGTTCGTCAAGCCTCTATCATAAAACTGGACAGCCCAAGTTTGTGGCACAGCAGAAAATTAAACAACCTGGATATTTTTCACTGTCCCACTTGAATATATTTTTCCAGGAGCTGGAAACTTCAGGTCACTTTTGCCAAGAAAAGCCAGTTGCAAGAGCTGCCCTACACAGGCCACTCAAAGTCCCTCATTCATATCAACTTGTCTTGTATTGAAGAACAGCACATTCAGCCTTCTAAGAATCTAACAGACCTGTACTGCTCAGTAGGGGTTGTCATTATACAAATTTTGAAATCTCTTTTTGATGGTCAGCCAAGTAAGTGACAACAGCTATGAAAATAAATGTAAGAATTCCTTTTTGTTTTGTTTTTAATTTTTACTGGGAGCAGGACTAACACACTGTTACTATACAATAAATGAATAATGCCTCTCTCTTTTTTTCTTTCTTTTTCTTCTGGGCTGAGAAAAGCTCATTAAACTTAAAGAATTCTGAAGACTTCAGATGTTGCAATGCCATTTCAATGCAAAGTCTGACCAGTCTATGCCACTGGCACTGTATTTAACCCTGTATACATAGTAATATTGTGTCATGTATAGTTGACTGTTCAGCTTCAAGTTCAACATGGCCTTCACCAGACATGTGACACTGACAGTCCCTAAAGCTCTTTCATTTTTTTTTCTTGGCACTGACTGCACTGAGGATATATATTTTGCACTGAAATCTGGCTCTGCACATTGCCATAGTATAGTTTTACCTCTGGAGTTTGTGACAGAAAGTGAGAAACCACTGCTTTATAAAAAATATTTAAAAATTCACACGGTGCTTCAGTGTGGTTCTAGATTTGATGGAACTGCTTTCACCAAGTTAGGGATTGTTAGACAGCATACTGGAGATGCAAGTATCTGGTTCAAAACAAAATTAAAACTGATCATAAAAGTGTCAATGTTCTGCTTGAATCTGTTCTTGCACAATACAAAAGCAGCTCGTGTACTGCCAGGTGCATGATTATAAACATGAAATATCTTATATCCGCCCCCCACCCCATCCCATTCCCTTTAAATACACCTGAACCTCATATGACTCACATCTCCCAACTCTCACAATATGTTTGAGCATTAATTTCATATTACTATTGTATGACCAGATACATTCTAATTTCTATCGATTCTATTTTTTTGACAGGCCAATGTTGTGTTTACGCTTTTTGGGGAAACCCCCAACCCCACCCCATCCCCAGTGGAACCAGAACTTTAACACCGTTGAAGTTTCGAACAGGTGGAATGCTTGCCACTTGGTTCTCTATTAAACTTTAAAGTATTATAGTTAATAGACAATAGTATTAAATACAGTATTATTCTGATCAAGGACAGTTTTGTTTTCATTTTGCTTAACGTCCTCAGATGCTAATGGGCATATTTGGGACAAACAGTAGAATAATCTTGTCTTGGAGAATAAAACAGCTGAAGCTATGGACCAGTCTTTTTATTGCGATCCCTTGGATTGCGTAGGGTTGGGCAATATACTACAAGTTAGAATCTTTGATGACATCAACCTTTGTGTTTTTCGATGTCATGTTTGGAGTGCCTAAAATGGCAGTACGGTCGTTCACATAGGCCGTTGACAAAGAATGGACATGGAAACGACGAAAAGTAGCCACATGACGGAAACATGGCTGCAAAACTCAGATGCTTCGTGGAAAAACGCAAAGATCGACACTGCTCCCGTGCTCTAACTCGCCGACACAGCCATGTTTGTTGATAATTTAAAAGGATGAGATGTTCCGAGATCATCTTAAAATAATCATTGATTTTAATGTAATTAGCATAGATCTTCAATTATTAAAATAAAACAGCAAGAAATGTCAATCAATAAAATAAAATACGGTAAAATAATATTTCTTTTGAGGCAACTTTTTTCAACAAGGGAAGCTACTCTAGATAAACCAGGCAAAGAGGAGATGACAGCAGAGAGGTGCAAGAAAGCATGGGTTCCCCTCCTTTTTAATCGATCTTATACCAGTTAAACAAACATTTTCATGTAAGTAAGCGTATTTTTTATTATATTATATATTAAAGATGCCAGAAATTACAATGTACGCCGTTGATGTTTGCTTCTATGAATTTTTACGCCCCACAAATTTGCATTCCTCTGCAAAACATTGACCTGGGAGAAAAACGAAACTAGCGTTCCATGATCACAACTGATAAGACCAGTGAATCAGACCACTTTTCTGTGAAGCTGCATTTGTATATGTGACAGCCAGTAGGGAAATTAAGGAAACGCCTGAAACACTTTGGTATTTCGTGAAACGCCTGTATGTGCCTTTGGCGTTTCTAGAAATACCAAACATTTCTCGGAAGGGATTGCTCCGATTACGGAATACGGATCAGGGAAGTTCCAAAAATTAAGGTCTGGTCTTTCCATAAAATGTCTTAACTCAGCACCTGTTGATTTATGTTTTAAGAGAATCTACCCCCCACCCCCATTTCTCTCCGAAAATTTTAATGTTAATGTACAGTACACCTGAACAGCTTTCAGTTTCAGATTAGTGAAACTGCCTTTTAATCTACTTCATATATATATTTTGAGATGAGCTGTGCATCTATATTGTCATGAAAAAATGAAAAAGAAAAAAAAAACAGTAAAAGAAAACATGTCATATCAAGTAGTGTGTACCATAAACACTAGCAGTGGCACTGCAGTGATTCAGACTTCACTTGTGATCTGATACTAATCTGATATTGAGTCTGAGAGCTTTATTTTGTTCTGGTATGAGACTATTCATGACCTTTTCAGCTGACATGATATTAACTGATAATGATTAAGTTTGAAGAAATGCAAACAGAAGGTAACTGTTTCCATTCAGTGTCAGTCAATTTGTCTTTTGTACTAATCGTAGGGCTATTTTTCTTCATCTTCTTCTTTTAAATTTTGTTTTAAATTGCACACTTCTTTGCTAAAATTTATTTGTCACAAGAGTGATAAGGTAAAGTGATAACATGAACTGATAAAGTGACGATCTGTGAATATTATGTTTTTGTAGGCAAAGTAACCGGTCTTATTTATCTATGCATTAAACTTCAAAGAATTTAGTTTAGCCTTTGTTAAGTTCAGTACACTTTTGTAAGCTCATTTGAAATGGACTGGATTGTATTCCTAAACCTTGCAGGCACATAATAGTTTTCTTTTATAACTTTTATGTCACCCATTTTGTTTCATTAATTTTTTTAATTAAAAAAAAAATGGTCTGCATAATTTAGCATGATTAAGTCTGTGTAAAATAAAAAAAGATTCACTTACGAAAGCCATGCGATGATTTTCACTCATCAAACTTATACTTGTTTTTTGTAATTTCTTTGTTGAGTAAGTTCCTGAAACAGTGAAAGTATTAATATTTGTTCAGTACCACAGTTGTGCTGAGCTGACCACATGTTAAGATTCAGAACCGAACACATGCAGAATAATTTTCTGTTTGCAGCAGTGAAAGCTGAAAGGAGGGGAAGCAGCAGAGTGTAGCTGTTGCACCAGTCATTTCAAGCAAGATGGACCAACACCAGCATGGTGCACATGGAGGTGGGAAGAAGAACAAGAAGAAGAAACGATCAAAGGACCGTATCTTCATGGACAACAGTCATGCTGCTGATGAATCCGAAGGTGATGGCAATAGCAATGCATGCCAGGAAGCTGCCCCACAAAGGGATAAAGGTGTGCTGCCCTCGCCAACCCACGGCAGAGGGAACGGAGGGAGGCAAAAACACCAGCCGAGGCCCATCCTGTCCTCCAAAGCAGGCCAGCTTTTGGTGAACGTTGCTGAAGGGAGCCGAACTGTCACACAGGTTCCAGTTTGTGACGCCAGCAGTGCACAGCAGAACAAATTTGGTGCTCGGCAGTCTAGAACAGACAGGGCTGATGGTAATGCCAACGCTAATGCTAACAGCAGTAGGTACGGGAGTGCGGGAAAGGCCAGAGCTGAGAGAAAGGGAGATTACAAACTGAGCAGAGAGCAGCATCAGCAGCAAGACTCATCCAGCAGCCAAGGTAATCAGTGATTACTGTCGGACTTGTTGTTTTGAGCATGAAGGGGGCTGGTTCAGTGGTTGGTTGTGGTAGATCTCTTTTAGTTTGAGTTTGTTTTGTTTTAGTTTTTGCTTCTTGTAATAATGATATTGATAATAATAATATTAATAATAGATAGTTCTTATAAAGCACCATTCTCTAGCACAAGTTAAACTTATTGTGCTGTAGTTTCTAGTTTTACTGTATCTTTAATCTTAGACTGTAAAGGGTTCCAGAGCGGAAGTCTTGTGGATTCTAAACAAATCATTCAGTTTCAAAATAGGTGATGGTGCACATTTATTCAGAATGCTGGGATCAGACTTGGACTCATAGTCATCATTGCACATTCCACCAGTTGACACGGTACCAGATGGTGGTCAGATCAAAATCCTATACACACACACACACACACACACACACACACACACACACACACACACACCACACACAAACACATTATGTATGCATGTACATCTTGTGTTGATATTGTGGTGTGTATTAAAAAAAATTGTGTATGTCTGTACTCTGTCAAGATGTGTGTGTGTGTGTGTGTGTGTGTGTGTGTGTGTGTGTGTGTGTGTGCGTATAGATTGGGTAGATCGGGCTCTTCCTAATCCTAATTTTCGTCATTTTGATGACGTCGCTTTAAATCTACGTTTAGATCCGTAACATTGTTTTACTTCAACTCCTTGTCTATCTTCTTCTTTACTTCCTTCTTCTTTTATTATTTTCTATCTCTCGTCTTACACCAGACGAAGACTATGTCATGTATGTGTCGAAAGCGCTTGTGTTTTTAATTGTTCTTTATGTGTAGTCGTGTAGGTGAGTACATTTCTCTAGAGCTGTTCTATTCTATCAAGATATGCGTACTATTCTATTTCTGCTTCTAGTCTCTGCTATGTTGTGTATAAGCTTTCTTAAGTGTGAATGTCACTATCAGTTTTGATTTGTGCCTGTTTATCCTTGCTGAACAGGACAGTTTGTTCATTTGGAAGGAAAAGAACTGCTGAGAGAGCTTGCAGACCACAGGATATTTGAGCTGAGAAAGGTGAGTGCTTGTATGGAAGGATCCACACCTTGAAATACCAGCAGTTCTGTTTTTAGTTCTAGTACTGTAGAAACTAGAATGCCAGGTGAGAGACCACCCCGAAGAGAGACCACCCTAAGCCTAAGGTTAAGGAGAGACCACCTTGACTAGCATCCACTCAGATGAAAGACTGCCCCGGTGAGACTGAGAGAGACCATCTGATGAGACTGAGGTACCACCCTCTGATGAAAGACCACCCTGATGGGAGACCACCCACCTGATGAGACCATCCTTATTAGAGACCACCCTTTTATGAGAGATCACCCAGATGAAATACCACCCTGAGGAAAGACCGTCCGGATGAGAAACCTGCCCCTGATGAGAATCCACCTTAATGGGAGATCATCCTGATGAGAGACCACCCAGAGTAGAGACCGCCCTCTTACAAGAGATCACCCAGATGAAATACCACCCTGAGGAAAGACCATCCTGATGAGAAACCAGCTTAATGGGTGGTCACCCTGATGGAAGACCACTGATGAGAGACCACCATGTTGAGAGACTGCCCTGATGATTTATTTTTATTTTTTTTTTAAATCTGAAACATTTTATATTTATATGCACACTTGTTATTATTATTATTGATTGCTTTTATATAGCGCTATTCTCCGCTCTCAAGCAGACTCACTGCGCTCGCCTGTGATTCTACATGAGTGAATAGCTTTTTATAGCGCGTTTTTTTGAATATCCACAGAAGTGGTGTACTTACAGCGCTGGCATGGCATTAATTAGCAAGTGATTGGAACTGGGATATAATGTACCCTGTATTGTGTGCACAGAGCCCCTATATATATATAACGTCATTGACTTAGACAGGCGGCTGTTGCCATTTCTAATGTTGATATAGTTTTTGCAGCAACCTACTTATGATTCATGTCAAGTTAATTTGTTTGGCTACCAAAAGTACCATACAGTGCTAGCACCCTTTTCTTTGTGAGGTGTTTATTGTCTTTCTTCTTGCTGTGTTTATTGTCTTTCTTCTTCCTCCTCCACTTGTTTTTCTTGTGATGTATTTGTTTCACACAGAGAGAAAAACAACAACAACAAAAACCACCCCCCCCCCCCCCCCCCCCAACAACAAAACACACACCCAGGAACAACAGCAATAACAACAAAAAAGAGTAGCTGTTCTCCTACAGTTAAGTCTAACCTATGTCTTGTACTTGTAGACAGAGTAGTTTGTTGTTCATTAATCTTCCCAGTCAGCATTGACCCATGTTCAGATTTGTTTAAATTTGATGTCACTGATGTATCTTAACTGAATAGTTCATGTGGATTTTTCAGAAGAACCTGTCCTTCCCAAACGCAAAATACTTTTGCCGACTGTGTGAGTACCACCTGGACCGGCCACAGGACTGTGAGCGCCACGTGAGCGAGAGTCGGCATCGTCGTAAAAAAGAGGTGAGTTGTGCTGAGCTGATGATCGGTAATTTGGGTACGTTGCTCCAGTCACCTGGAGCAGTTACTTGGCTGCATTACAGGAAATAAACCTGTGGGCACAGAGGAAAAAGATGGAATGGAACAGTGTCAGAGCAACTTGAATTTTAAACCAGTTGAAAGTGTCAGTAGCATGACGGAAACTTTGATCTGATCTGCGGTGAATTACAGGCTTCTGACACGGAAGGCATCCTGGAGCACATTCCAGAACCCACGCCACAGCAGATCAGGGCTCTGGATTCTATCGTTGAATCAGTCGCAAAGGAGGAGGGGTTGACTGCCTCGGAACTGGAGTCCCGACAGGATACCGTGCATCGTCTGCAGGCTTTCATCCGTAGCTATAAAGGTTGGGTGCTTCATGTGTGTGTGTGAGTGTGTGCATGCATGCATGTTCATGTTATAATAATGTATTTGTATGATGGTGTGTATCAGGTATATAATAATATATGCGTGTGTGTGTGTGTGTATGTGTGTGTGTGTGTGTGTCTAACTGTAAGAGAGGGACTGAGAAGAGATAGAGTTGTGGTTCTGTTAACTGGGAAATAAGAGCTGAAATATGACAAAGTTATTTAAGCCGCTCGTAGGTTAAACTTGAAGACATTTGCAGCAGTTGCTACCAACCGATATCTTTTCTTTTTATGTATAAATTAATATATAAGGTAAATGAAATCCCTTTAACTAACATCACACTTCAACAAGAGAGACCTGAATAGACGATCTTCGGAAATCCAGGGGACTGCACTCAGTAAGTGCCTACGAGCATGGACCTGTACATATATGTCCATGCCTGCGGGTGTAGCACAGAGTAGGCACGCTTTTGTTGGGGGTACTGTGAGCACCTGGGGAAGATGACAGATACCCATAAACAAAAGGCAGAAAAGGCGGCAGAAATGCCGATCAAGCGCTGATTGTTCGTGGGGAACATGCAGATCGGATAGTAGGTTCCCCCAGCTGGTAGTCTAGTATAAATTATAATAAGTCCATGCCTGAAGATCTAAAACTGTCGCAGATCGGCTCTTCTCCACTGCCGCCTCCATTCAGGGGACTTCCCTCTCCCGGAGTAAGAAAACAATGCCAAATTATCTTCGCCTGTTATTTTCGGAAATCGTCTATTGTGTGTGATCACTGTCACCCAGTGTGCAAGTGACACAAGGTAAATAAACTCCCTTTTCATTGATATCACACTTCAACAAGAGAGACCTGAATTGTCTACAATCACTGTCACCCGAGGTAATACAAGGTAAGCAAAATCCCCAGTGATTAACATCACACTTCAACAAGCAAGAGAGACCTGTATTTTTCTACAATCACTGTCACCCAGTGTGCAAGAGAGACCTATATTGTCTACGATCAGTCACCCAGTGCGCAAGTAATACAAGGTAAATAAAATCCCTTTAATTGACATCACACTTCAACGTATAACCATTTCTCTGTGGATTCTACACAAACACCGTATCTTGCATTCTGTTTCAGATTACACGCAGTGGTATAAAATGTCAGCGATGCTATGATTTCAGAGGATGTAACCCTTTATTTGTGGATGCTACACAAACAACCTACGCCTCGTTCTGTTTCAGATTACACGTAGTGATATAAAACGGCAGCGACTGTATGATTTCAGAGGATGTAACACTCCGGCTGTATGGGTCGTCACTCACTGGTGTTGGTCTGAAGGGAAGTGATGTCAACATCGATGTGTCTGGGGACGGCCCAGCCCCCTCCCTCTTGATTAATGTTTTCACCATCATACACGACAAAGGAGGTGCGTCAGTTTGTATAGTTTCTGTCACTGGAGTGTGTGAGCTTGCCTGTTTATTTCTGCTAGTTATTGTACTTTTGTGAATTTCCCCTGTATGGGGAAAGGAACTGAATGTGTGTGATAACTAGAACTGGTTTGTTGTGAATGTCAGATTCAGTGAAATTATAGAAAATAAGGTTAAAATAGATTAGTTAGTTGTGAATAAAAATGTCATTTTTATATATTTTAAAATCTGTTATAAGATCAGATTAAAAAGAAAAGTCCACATAACCACATGTTTTTTAAAAAAAAAATTTTATGTTATGCAAATTATAAGTAGGTTTGTGGATTGTATTGCTGCCTGTTTTAAGCTGTGTATATTTAGCTTTGTATAGTCAGAATGCTTGTGTGTGCAGGTGCCTCTGTGTGTGTGCATGTGTATGCACTTAGAATAGTCTCTAGGGACAAGATTTTGCACTTTAAAAATACTTTATTATTATTATTATTATACTTTCATAATCCTGCTGTCTGCAGGAGTTTACCTTGATATAACTGTCATGGTTGATTGGGCGTAGAAACAGCTTTCTTTCCTTTCCATCAGAAGCAGCCATGTAGCTCTCTCCTGACAGCTTACATGCTTTACGGTATAAGTCTATAACTGAGTAAGTTCCAAAATTTCACTTTTCAGAGGAAGAAAAAACGTTGACCATTTTTCTGATTGTTTAAAAACAAATTGCCATTACAATGCTGGTGCAGTTGGTGGTCTTGTGGTCTTTTTCTTTTTTCAGAGCAGAGATGACAGAAGACAGTTTAGAAAATTGTGCGTGTGGTTGAGCATGCCTTGGTATATTCATGTGTGGACCCCCCCAGAAAATGTCATATGTGATTCACGATGTCCTGATATGTCCAGTTGTGCTAAGAAAACCCCAGAAGATGTAAAAAACAACAACACAAAAAACAGTTGCTGTATTTTGGCCAGAAAAACAGTAGTAGTGTTGAATGCACACCTACTCCTTTTAAGATTTTTTTTATTTTTAATACTTACATTTACAGCGCCAAAGTACATCAAGGTACAAAGTGATTACAATGCCAAGATTCCAGTTGTGCGAGTGACAGACGCCCAGACAGGACAGCAAATTGTGCTGGCAATCAACAGCCAGCTCGCTGTGCTCACCAGCTCTCTGCTGCAGCTGTACTCACTGGCTGACCCCCGGGTCACAAAGCTCGCCGTCACTCTCAGGTGTTGGGCAAAGGTCAGTTGTTGCTTTGTTATGAAATGTGGTGATTTGTATGTGTGTGTGTGTGCGTATGTGTTTGTGTGCATGTGTGTGTGTGTGTGTGCGCGTATGTGTTTGTGTGTGTGCGTATGTGTTTGTGTGTGTGCGTGTGTGTGTGTGTGTGTGTGTGTGCGCGCGCGTATGTGTTTGTGTGTGTGTGTGCGTATGTGTGTGTGTGTGTGTGTGTGTGTGCGTATGTGTTTGTGTGCGTGTGTGTGTGTGTGTGTGCGCGCATATGTGTGTGTGTGTGTGTGTGCGTATGTGTTTGTGTGGTGTGTGTGTGTGTTTGTGTGTGTGTGTGTGTGTGTGTGTGTGTGTGTGTGTGTGTGTGCGTGTATGTGTGTGTGTGTGTGTGTGTGTGTGTGTGTGTGCGTATGTGTGTTGTGTGTGTGCGTATGTGTGTTGTGTGTGTGCGTATGTGTTTGTGTGTGTGTGTGTGTGTGCCAGTATGTGTTGTGTGTGTGTGTGTGTGCGTATGTGTTTGTGTGTGTGTGTGCGTATGTGTTTGGTGTGTTGTGCGTATGTGTTTGTGAGCGTGTGTGTGTGCACGCGTATGTGTTTGTGTGTGTGTGTGTGTTGTGTGTGTGTGTGTGTGTGTGTGTGTGTGTGTTCTTTCTAGCATACTACAGAAGGACATACCTCTGCTTCATCTCCTAAGGTCCACCATCTTTTAAAACAAAATAGAAACCTTTCCTGTCCTCACAATACTTCTGTCCTAACTAATATCAGTACCCAGTCAGTCATGTTTGTGTGTGTGGATGGTGTGTGTGTGTGAGTGTGAGAGAGAGAGAAGGAGAGTAATGTATGTATAAACAGTTTGCAGCCATTGCATATGATTTTTTTTCTGCTTCAGTCAGATTATTAATGTTATTTGTGAATTGCATCACCTGGACTGTGACAAATACTTGTTTCATTTTAGATTCAGGCATTCATTTTTTTTTTAAATCTCTCTGTTTCAGTGTTTTGGCATTGACATTTTGAGTTTGTGTGTGCGTTAATCACAACTCTTCCCATGTTGTGTCAGTTTTGCAGAGTCGTAGTCATACTGTCATTAAGGTTGTGTTTTTCATGGACAGATCTGCCACCTAGACCGCCAGGAGGAAGGCACTCTGCCTCCATTTGCGCTCAACATCATGGTGGTGTACTTCCTGCAGCAAACCACGCCCCCAGTCCTTGGTCTCCTGCCACTACCAAAGGTCATCTTTCTTCTGCTGCCATTTCTTTGTGTTCTGTTCATTCTTTGTGTTCTGTCCTTTCTTTGCATTCTGATCTTTCTTTGCGTCCTGTTCTTTCTTTGTTTTCTGTCTTTTCTTTCCTGCTGAGGTCTCCTATCAAAGGTCATCTTTCCTCTGCTGGCATTTCTTTCTTCTGTTCTTTCTTTTCGTCCTGATCTTTGCGTTCTTTTCTTTCTTTGCATTCTGTCCTTTCTTTGCCTGCTGTTCTTTCTTTGCATTCTTTCTTAGTGTTTTGTTCTTTCTTTGTGTTCTGTCTTTTCTTTGTTGCTTAGGTCCGCTTCCCCAACCAAAGTGTTCTTTATTCTGCTGGCATTACTTTGTATCCTGTCTTTTCTTTCTGATGTCTGCTGCCTCTGCCAAGGTTTCTTTCTTCTGCTGGCATTTGAATCCTGTCCGTTTTTTTTACTTTCTTTCTTTCTTTTTTCCCTTGCTGTCAGTGCTAAAAGTATTCTTTCATCAGCTTTTTTTCTGTTTGCATTTTGTCCCTTTCCTTCTTTCTTTCTTTCTTTCTTTCTTTCTTCAGAGCAGTTTTAAATGCAGTGGTTGACTGAAGTGTGTCCAATTTCGTGAAGCAGGGAATTTCAGATCAAAAGAGCAGCATAGGAAAGAGAGCATTGTCTAAATCTTTTGGTCTTAACATGCAGAATATATAGCTCTCTAGGGTCAGAGGTCAGGAGGAGATGACACCTACGTGGCTGCCTTGAACTTGAAGGGAGAGGCGCAAATACCAAGTGTGATATAGCTCTTTAGGGTCAGAGGTCAGGAGGACTCAAGGAGATGACACCTATGTGGCTGCCTTGAACTTGAAGGGAGAGGTGCAAAAACCAAGTGTGATATAGCTCTCTAGGGTCAGAGGTCAGGAGGAGATGACACCTATGTGGCTGCCTTGAACTTGAAGGGAGAGGCGCAAAAACCAAGTGCGATATAGCTCTCTAGGGTCAGAGGTCAAGAGGAGATGACACCTACGTGGCTGCCTTGAACTTGAAGGGAGAGGCGCAAAAACAAAGGGCGATATAGCTCTCTAGGGTCAGGAGGTCAAGAGGAGATGACACCTACGTGGCTGCCTTGAACTTGAAGGGAGAGGCGCAAAAACAAAGGGCGATATAGCTCAACCGGAGGAGGTGGGGCTGATGTTGGTAAACAGCCATAGGCTAGACTTTGGCTGCCTTAAAGGGAGAGGTGTGGAAAAAGCAATGGGGGCCGTCCTGAGCTGTCCGTCCTAACGAGCCTTCTGGTTTCCGTGGACGTAAAGCTATATTGAACCATGCTTCGGCATTGGTCACAGCTTGTCCCTAATATGTCAGCTGACATCTGAGGACATTAAGCAACACTACCTACCGAAAGCAATGGGTGACAATTTGCAGTGGTGCTTCGGGGGGGTAGGACCACTGTTTGGTGTTGGTCCCCAGAGCAGTTTCAAAGAGCTGCGTCAGGCATTCACCTTCACTCTCTCTTCTATTAAGTCAAAACTAAAAACCCGTCTCTTCTCTTCTGCATGCTGCTGTGTTGTTTTCTTCTCAGTGTACCATTCCATCACCAGTAATGCAAATGTATGTATGCATAGTGTGTGTGTGTGTGTGTGTGTGTGTGTGTTGTGTGTGTGTGTGTGTGTGTGTGCATGTGTGTGTGTGTGTGTGCATGTGTGTGATGAAAAAAGTGTATCCTTATGTCTTTGTAAGCGCTCTGGGCTCTTACAAGATGGGATGCCATAAATAATCTGCTATTATTGTTATTACATAAAGGCAGCATTGTCAGAGCTTGGTGGGCGGCAGGGAGGAATGCATATGGACAGCCCAGATACCTGCAATCTGTCTGAAGTTGTGTGTGTGTGCGTGTGTGCGTGCACGCATATATGCAACCTTTCCCCCTTTTCCCCCCTGAAGAACTATTCCTGTTATTTCAGACCCAGAATGAAACCAAAGGCAGCATCCCAATGAAGATGGAAGATAGAATTAACTTTGACAGCCTGAGAGCTAAGGTAGGCATTGTCACCAACAACTATCTCCCAACTTGCAGCATCGTATTCTTCACCTTTTAATTTGTTTTTATTAACTCACACACACACACACACACACACACACACACACACACACACACACACACACACACACACACACACACACACACACACACACACACACACACACACACACACACACACACACACACACACACACAGTGTGTAACACTCAACATTAGACTGTAGAGCTAAAGAGGAAATGAAAGACTGGAACCTTTCCTGTTGTGCTGTAGCTTGTTAGATGGGAGACAGTGGGCCGTGTCCGACTGTTTCCTTCTATAAACCTGTTGATCACTTTTACATAGCACCATTCTCTGCTCTCAACCAGACTCGCTGTGCTTCACATTGTTTTTAGTGATTACTAGGTTATTTTTGTGTGTTTCCACGGTCCACTGAATGCTGACATGGACTACGGGATCTTTACTGTGATCTTTTTGCATGCATTATATATATATATGCATATATATATACACAAGGGGACCTCAGTTTGTAGTCTCACCTCAAAGTACTTCTGTAGAATCTGCACAGAATGTTGACTCCACAGAAGTCTCAGGGCGGGTACAAAGCCTAGCACTTAACGGTAACCCGTCCAAGTGGTGACCACGTTTAATTGTGCTTAATTTGGCGTTCGGGAGTGGGTTGGCCTTGCTCTGCGCCACCGTGTCTCCCAAGACTTGCGAGTGAGTCCTGCGCTGTCGGTCTGCAGGCAGAGAAATGGAAGTCGGACAACAAGTGCAGTGTTGGGGAGCTGTGGCTCCAGCTGCTGAAGTTCTACTGCCTGGAGTTTGACAACACCCACTTCGTCATCTCCATACTGCAGACTGAGCCGATGACCCGCCAGGAGAAAAAATGGCACTCCAAGAAACTGGCCATCGAAGGTGAGCGCCAGTGCATGTGGTGATCAACATAGGCTAGGATGAGGAAAGGGAGGATGTCAGATGGTGATTATGAGGAGTGGGATTGGTGATGAGGATTGCGGTGATGATGGTGATGGTGGTGGTGGTAAGGTTAAAGGGGACACCAAGAAAAGATGATAAGGTTAAAGGGGACACCAGACAGAGATGCAAGTTGGCCAGACAGTGTGCAGAGATTTCATTTGCAGGCTGTGTGTGGTGGTTCTATCAATATTTGTGCAAGAGAAGTTCCTTAGATTTTAGTTCCTCAGTATGCAGCCACTGTCAATTTGCTCTGTACCAATAAAGTTTGGCTGGCTCACGATGTAGTTAACACTTCTACCACACATACCAACCTTGTTCATGACATCACAGGCGCATGCTGCCCAACACAAAATGGCAGCATTCACTGGCATGATTTGATCAAATTCAAACATTGATGTTTAGCAAACTGCTGTGAGTGTTGTTTTTATTCCATTTGGATCAAAAGGACCTGTGGTGCTTCTTTGCTTGGAGTTGGAGTCCATTTGAAGTAGAAGAGTGACTGAAAGAAGCAACTGGATAGAAATATTTGAATGAAAAGATTGAAGAATGATTGCAATAATAATGACATCCTTGCTTGGAGCACTTGTTCCAGCCTCCGGCTGAGTTTTGGGACAAGGTGGACATGAATCAGTTCCCAAAAAGTCACGCTCTTGGCAGTACCTTGGCAGCTAGTTCTTCATCCGTATCGTGTCCAACTTCAACACTCTGAAGATTCTGACGCTCTCAGTGCATGTTGGATTATTCTGGTGTTTCCATATTCCACCAAACTCTGACATGGGCTACAGGATCTTTAACATGCATATGTGGTCTTTTAGCATGTGTACATATACACTTAGGGGCCCTCAGTTTTAGTCACATCCAAAGGACTTTGGTAGAATCTGCACAGAATTTCACTCCGGAGAAATGTCAGGGCACCTGCAAAGCCCAGTATGTAATGGCCACCAGTCCATGTGGCGACCACGTTCATTCATGCTTAACGTTGGCTTTTGAGCATCAGTACTTTCACTCTGCACCACTGACACTCCTGAATTTGTGCAGGAACTAGAAGTAACTCTTCATGGGATTATGATGTAAAATGTCTTTTTACTGCTTATCGCAGAAGCCAGCAGCTTGACGTCATTTTAAGTTGGCAGCGTGCACTGGTCTGTCACAACACATTCGCACCAGCGTTTTCTTTGATCTTTGCTTGGTGTCCCCTTTAACCTTACCATCATTATCACCATCATCACAATCCTCATCACCAGTCCCCCTCCTCATAATCATCATCTGACATCCTCCCCCCTCCTCTTCCTCATTTCACACCTCATTTCAAGTTGGCAGTGTGCACTGGCATATCGCAACACATTTGCACCAGCATTTTCTTTGATGCTCTGCATTCCGAAAATATCGTATTAGGCATAATTATAGACTTAAGGACAGTGTGCCGGTGGTTTGATTTTCTCTGATCTTGCCTTTCCCGGACAAGTTGAAAAGTCTGATGTCAGCGTTTGATGTAAACTGTGAAAACACTTGGCTCCATAGCTGTTAGGGATGTTGTAAGTCAAGAATAATGAGCTAAGGTCCATTTTGGACATGAGTCAGTGTTGTTGTTGATTGCTTTTATATAGCGCTATTCTCCACTCTCGAGCAGACTCACAGTGGTCGCGTGTGATTTTACATTGCGTTGCATTTCTACTTTGTGTTGTATTTCTTTTCGTGCATTTTGATTCTGTCTTTTTGTGTGCTCGTGTCTTACTTCTTGTACTCTTACAGTCTTAGACCATCTTGTTAGAGAAAAGAATATCTGTCTGGAATGTGAATCCATTCAACATCTGTTTTCCTTTCAGGACATATTTGTTCCATTTTGTATTCTTTTTGTTGGACCTTTTTGGGTTCTTGCCCCTCCCTCTCCTGCCAACCCCCACCCCACCCCACCCACCCTGCACTCCTGCTCCCCCTACACATCCCTCCCCCCACCCCTCTCCACCCCCTCCCCCAAACCCCACCCGCAATCATCCCCCAAAGTTATGATTGTGAATCAGTTTTTTGTCATGCAGCATTACTTTTCATTCATTCATTCCATTTATCTTCTTTCTGATAGACTTTTTGTTAACCCCCCCCTCATCTGTTTTGACTGTTTCGTAAGTTCAGAGTTTCTTTTCCTATCACACATTTTCATTCCTTTTGGCTTCTTCCTGTTCAGACCCCTTTGCAGCGAAGAAGAACATCGCCAGCTCCATGGCCAACTCCCTCATCTTTGAGTACTTCCAGTCGTGCCTGCGGAAGGCCTACGAGTACTTTGGGATGCCGCGCGACAAGGACGGCAATGTGAGCATCTCCATGGAGGCCCTGAGGGAGAAGGCCAACCGGAAGACGGCCATTCTCCTGAAGGAAAACCAGGAGTGCTCCACCAGCTCCTCGGGCACCAGCCAGTCGGACAAGGAGAGCGTCCAGAAGGAGGGGGTGGCTGGCAGAGAGAGGGAGGGGGAGAGCGCCAAGGAGAAGGAGGAGGAGAGCGGCAAGGAGAAGGAAGGCGACGCAAGCGATCAGAGCGACAGCAACGGCGAGCCTGTCGTTATTCAACCCAACAGGTCCATTGCTCACAGGCTGAAAGCAGGCAGCGGCACAGCCGTTGAGGAGAGTTCCGGTGGCGGTGACAAGGCCCCAAAGTCGTCGGCGTCAGAAGGGGACCTGACCAATGACAGTGCTGCGCTGGGTTCAGCGTCGGATTGCGAAGTCGCTGCTGAGTCCCTGACGGTCTCCTCCACTTCTGACGTCACGACAGACTCTGTCCCAGCATGCTCCGCATCAGAGTTGGACTTCACCACGGACTCGGTATCAGGGTTCTCCGCTTCAGATTCCTACGTGACCGCTTCTGAGATGGGCTTGACTGCTGACTCATCTTTGGTGTCCACAGACTGTGAATCTCCGTTGAAAACACCTGCAAAAATGATGGAAGGCAGCAGCAGTTTGCACATTCCGCAGACAGCAGAAACATCCCACAATGGGATAGATGCATTTCACAATGCGAGAGAAGCTCCAGATGGGATTGAGAATCTGCCGCTGGAGTTTGAAGGCCTCCAGCTGCCGGAGCAAAGGGACAGCCAACAAAACAAGGGAACCAAGCAGGAAGAGGCTTCGCAGCTCGACGATGACGATGAGGGTGACATCTTTTGGTACAAGTTCACAGAAGATGTCTTCACCAGTGGAAAGGTAGCTTAAAGTTGAAAAGAAAAAAGAAAAAATAGTTAATAATAACGAACAAAACTTTATATTATAAAAAAGCATTTGCTGTGGGGTTTAGTGTGACAGAGGTTAGAGTTAATCTGACAGCAGTTAGAGGTTTAATGTGACAGAGGTTGGAGGTTTAATGTGACAGGTTAGAGTTAATCTGACAGCAGTTAGAGGTTTAATGTGACAGAGGTTGGAGCTTTAATGTGACAGGGGTTAGAGTTAATCTGACAGAGGTTAGAGGTTTAATGTGACAGAGATTGGAGGTTTAATGTGACAGGTTAGAGTTAATCTGACAGCAGTTAGAGGTTTAATGTGACAGAGGTTGGAGGTTTAATGTGACAGGGGTTAGAGTTAATCTGACAGAGGTTAGAGGTTTAATGTGACAGAGGTTGGAGGTTTAATGTGACAGAGGTTAGAGTTAATCTGACAGCAGTTAGAGGTTTAATGTGACAGAGGTTGGAGGTTTAATGTGACAGGGGTTAGAGTTAATCTGACAGAGGTTAGAGGTTTAATGTGACAGAGGTTGGAGCTTTAATGTGATAGGGGTTAGAGGTTTAATGTGACAGGTTAGAGTTAATGTGACAGAGGTTGGAGGTTTAATGTGACAGGGGTTAGAGTTAATCTGACAGAGGTTAGAGGTTTAATGTGACAGAGGTTGGAGCTTTAATGTGACAGAGGTTGGAGGTTTAATGTGACAGAGGTTGGAGGTTTAATGTGACAGAGGTTAGAGGTTTAATGTGACAGGGGTTAGAGTTAATCTGACAGAGGTTAGAGGTTTAATGTGACAGAGGTTGGAGCTTTAATGTGACAGAGGTTAGAGGTTTAATGTGACAGGTTAGAGTTAATGTGACAGAGGTTAGAGGTTTAATGTGACAGAAGTTGGAAGTTTAATGCAACAGGTTAGAGTTAATGTGACAGAGGTTAGAGGTTTAATGTGACAGAGGTTAGAGGTTTAATGTGACAGGTTAGAGTTAATGTGACAGAGGTTAGAGGTTTAATGTGACAGAGTTGAGTTAATGTGACAGGGTTAGAGTTAATGTGACAGAAGTGGGAAGTTTAATGCAACAGGTTAGAGTTAATGTGACAGAGGTTAGAGGTTTAATGTGACAGAGGTTAGAGGTTTAATGTGACAGGTTAGAGTTAATGTGACAGAGGTTAGAGGTTTAATGTGACAGAGGTTAGAGGTTTAATGTAACACAGGTTATAGATTATGGGAAAGGAAACAAATTAAAACAATTGTTTCACCCAGCCTGTCCTGAAGCTGGTCACAATTTTCAACTTTTGAAAAGGAATTGATCTTTGTTGGCTTTATTTGGTTCTATTTTTTGTGAAGATCTTGAGCAAATCACCAGTGAATGATCTAACACAAGCAACAGGTTTAAGTAAAAGAACAAAAGCCACACAGACTGCAGCATATTGTCATAGAGCAGGTAATGGTTTGATGCTGCATGTGTGCAATATTCCAACACTGAAGTTGAAAAGAAACAAAAACATATTTCCAATTGGGCAATTCAAATGTAAGTGCAGTGTGAAGCATAACATTGTGTCGTGTTAAACTGTCCATTACTGTCATTGGTGGGAGCTACACATGTATTATTTTTGTTGCGACAAACATGTATTTGTCACAACAAAACATGTCTTTTGTTGCAACAAAACTTTTGTCGTGACAAATATTTGTCACGACAAAAGTTTTGTCATGACAAAAATATTTTGTTGCAACAAACGTAATTTTATTGTGACAAAAGTTTTGTCGTGACAAAAATGATACTTGTGGCAGCTCCTGCTAGTAATACACTACAGTACTACAGCCTTAGCTATGTGTTGCTTTAGTGTTGTTAATGTTCAGTATTGACCCACAGGGACCAGCGGTCATCTGCGGCTACTGTGAGCAGGAAGGTCACATCAAGGCCAACTGTCCGGACGACAAACTGCCGGTTGTCAAACCATTGCCGCCCATGACACCCGACCACCTCAGCATCATCGACAGAGTCGTTTCAAAGATCATCTGTGAGTAGGCAGCCTGGAATTATCTCTAGGACTGGCTGTTAGATATCATTGGCGGGAGCTGCCACAAGTATAATTTTTGTCATGACAAAACTTTTGTCGTAACAAACATAATTTTGTCATGACAAGTTTTGTTGCAACAAGCTTACTTTTGTCACGACAAACGTTTTTGTCATGACAAAACACATCTTTTGTCGTGACAAAAGTATGCTTGTCACAACAAAACTTTTGTCTTGACAAACACGTGTTTACTTTGTTGCGACAACAATATTTTGTCACGACAAACATAATTTTGTGTTGACAAATGTTTTGTCATGGCAAGCTTACTTTTGTTGTGACAAAAGACGTGTTTTGTCGCAACAAACTCGTGTTGGTCACGACAAAACTTTTGTCGCGACAAAAATGATACTTGTGGCAGCTCCCGCCAATGATAGTTAGATAGGTCCAAATGGACCTAATAATACTATCCTTGAGTATTAAAATTTTTGAGTTTGAATTGTAGAATTCCTTGTTTTGACATTTTTGTATGGATCCCAACCTGCCTCTCCAAAACCCTGTACCATCCTGATCTGGCATATGTTTGTGTGTGATTTCACTCACAGCTGCTTACAGTTACACACAGGTGCTTGTCGTGCAGGTTGGATACATGCACATATACACACATGCATGCATGCATGCATGCACACACAAAGGCATTCAACCACATGTGTATATACAAATATTTTTTCTCTTCTCTCTCTCTCTCTCTCTCTCTCTCTCTCTCTCTCTCTCTCTCTCTCTCTCTCTCTCACACACACACACACACACACACATACACACACACACACACACACACACACACACACACACACACACACACACACACACACACACACACAGCTGACAGAAACATGCACCATAGAAACAGACATCCTTATTTTCACCATCACCAAGTAACTTGGTAAGACAAAACATGTCTCATTATTAAAGATGTTGTGATGGTTGTTATTATTGTTAGGCTTACCTTCTGCATGATGTGGTCAGACTAACTGAGGACTACATAAAGTTAGTCCGTGATTTGTGTCTCCAAACAGATGACTTCAGGCCAACAGAAATTCAGTTGCGTATGAGGGAACGTGTGGTCAGGGATCTGGAGAGTTTTGTGCGACAGATCTATCCAGGTTTGAGGCCCAAGCTGCTTGCTTCGTTTTATTCAGTGTTTTTGTATGTACCCATTAGCCATTTCCTACACTTAGAATGTCAGTTTATCATACAGGGTCCATGACAAATTATGTTTTCTTTGTGTGTGAAAATACATCACATGACATCTGTGACAAAATGTTTTGTGTATGTTAATACTACATCACATGACATCTTTCACAAAGGGTTTTCTGGGTGTCAGTACATCACACGTTGACAGCGTTTTTTGAGTGTCAGTACATCGTGTCACATCTGTGACAAAGTTGTTTTTCTTCTGTGTGTTAGTACATCATGACATCTGTGTGTTTTAATTAGTTATTTGTATGTGGTTGGTGCTGGTCAGCATATATATATATATATATATATATATATATATATATATATATATATATATATATATATATATATATATATATACATGTCTAGTCTTATCAAGAGTTATGTACTTTTAAGGTAATAAGATTTTTTACATTGAAATATATTTGTTATATGGTGTCACATTCTTTGTGTGATAGTCACTTTTTTCTGGAACAATATCACAGTTTTCACTGACCCAGGAAAGGAATAGAAATGCCTCAGTACTGTCAGCATAAAGCCATTCAAGAGAGATGGACTATGCTGCCATTGCAATAACATGTTGCTTACACCTTTGTTTGACTCTGTCCGCAGATGCATGCTTCTCCTTGTTTGGATCATCCTGCAATGGCTTTGGCTTCCGCACAAGTGACCTTGACATTTGTATGACCTTGAGAGGAAGAAAAGTGGAGGTGAGGTTACAAAGCAATCGTGTACATGTGTGTGTGTGTGTGTGTGTGTGTGTGTGTGTGTGTGTGTGTGTGTGTGTGTGTGTGTCCTAGTGCACACGTGTGTATTTGTGCATACATGTGTGTGTGTGTGACTGCATGTGTTTTTGTGTTTTTCTGCTTCTACTTAATAAGCTGTTTGAGCGTTTTCTTCCTTGGCAATCAAGTCAGCTTTATTATGTGTCCGTTATTTTACCTATTTATAGCATTTTTCATGTTCAAAATTCCCTAGAAAAATGGTATTTTTTTCCAGGACATAGACGTAGTGGAGACGATTGAAACTGTTGCCAAGAAACTGATGCAGAGGAGGCAGCTGTACAACGTGATCTCGATCCCCACTGCCAAAGTGCCGATTGTCAAGTTCACAGATCGTGAAACACGCCTTGAGGGAGACATCAGTCTCTACAACACCTTGGTGAGTGGGAAACACTGCGGCAATAATAATGATAGAAAGATCATTCTTATGAAGTGCTATTGATTCTGTAATGCGAGTTAAACTCGCCACACTGTACAAACAACCGGACAAAAACTACATTTAACATGCATTTTAACAAACAGAACCTTCAGTGGTCTGTCATAAACATAATCACCTAGCAAACAATAGCTATTTGTCCATATACATACACACCAATACCCACACACACACATGTGCACACACTCAATATTCACAGACTGTGACATGCATTTGTAAGGATATCCTATCTGTTAAACACATGCTACTATTTGAATGTCCTATTACCACAGTTATTTCAGAAAAAATGGATATGACTTCAGTGCTTCCAACAACATAAGAGATATTTTGTATAATACTGATGATATCGATTCTGCTGTTAAATTGATTGTTCATAGTCCTGTGGGTGAGTTAGTATAATATACTAATATACTGATGATATCAATTCTGCTGTTAAATTGATTGTTCATAGTCCTGTGGGTAAGTTAGTATAATATACTAATATACCGATGATATCAGTTCTGCTGTTAAATTGATTGTTCATAGTCCTGTGGGTAAGTTAGTATAATATACTAATATATGGCGCTATTTGTGTGTGTGTGTGTGTGGTTTTGTTTTGTTGTTGTTGTTGTTTTGTTTTCATCTGATCTCACCTCACTGTGAACAGATATAAAATAAAGCATTGACTGACTGACGCAGGAGCACCAATCAGTCCCCCATCACCCACTCAGATGCACATTACAGTTAGTGTAATTGTAATTGTAATAGTCTCAAAAGCTCTCTTCCTCTGAGTCTTTTCTGTGTGGCCATTTTTTCGTTTTCTGTTTTATTACCCAGCAACAAGCAGCCATATGCCATTTTCGGAGGATTGGTCTCCATTCCTGCAGGGTGGATCCTATTATGTGTTCTGTGTTTTTAGGTGAAACAGCATAGCACTTAACGCTCAAGGATTGATGGTGATAAATGAGTGACTACCATATGATGATGAGGTGACAGTGATGATGATGTATGTTCATTGATGATGAATGAGTGAAGATGACAGTGATAATGATGTTGATGTTCGAGGATCAGTGATTATGAATGAGAGGGTGCTTGATGAGGAAGTAGCGGTTTGGGTGATCACTGCTGCAGAAGATGGTGATGTTGTGTCAGCTGACTGGATAAGCTCTGTACCTTTGTTTTCCCGTGATGTTGTGTCAGCCGACTGGATAAGCTCTGTACCTTTGTTTTCCCATGATGTTGTGTCAGCTGACTGGATAAGCTCTGTACCTTTGTTTTCCCGTGATGTTGTGTCAGCCGACTGGATAAGCTCTGTACCTTTGTTTTCCCGTGATGTTGTGTCAGCTGACTGGATAAGCTCTGTACCTTTGTTTTCCCGTGATGTTGTGTCAGCCGACTGGATAAGCTCTGTACCTTTGTTTTCCCGTGATGTTGTGTCAGCCGACTGGATAAGCTCTGTACCTTTGTTTTCCCGTGATGTTGTGTCAGCCGACTGGATAAGCTCTGTACCTTTGTTTTCACATGTTGTGTCAGCCGACTGGTTAAGCTCTGTACCTTTGTTTTCACATTTCAGGCTCAGCGCAACACCAAGCTTCTGTGGTGCTACAGTGAAATAGATCCCCGAGTCAAGATACTGGGCTATGCTGTCAAAGTGTTTGCCAAGGTAACTGACTGTGTAGCTCAACCTGGTCGTAAGTGCACGAAAAAACAGGGGCTGGCTTATTGAGAAGATGCATATAGCGGAAGGTGAATTATTTCATGCTCTACACATTGTGCATCTTTTCATATCTCATCTGTCTGGTTGGGTCCAAATCCCATTTTCAAGTCCAGTAGTTCTTTGTTCCATATTCATGAGCATGTGGGTGCCAGACCTAAATGGTAAAGGGCAATGAACATAACAGAATCTCAGTTCAGCAGGTGCACAACAACAGACAGGTCAGATCCACTTGGAATGTACACTGGTAGAAACCCACTGTAAGAATATTGAATCTGCGATTCATCCTGAGGTCACCCTCTGCAGTTGACGGTACGTTAAAAATCCAAGAAGTGTCTGACTAACCACCGTTATCATCACAACCACCATCGCCTAACTGTAAAAGCATAAATTGTGATGTTTTCTTTGGATGTCCAAACATTTTGCAGGGTTTTATTACTGATACATTTATTACTAATACATTTATAACCAGGTTTCTGGGTGTATTGTATTAAAAACTGACATATGTCACTGGTTCTTTTTGAAATATTCCCTTGAATGTAGTTGGATTTTTTTAATGATTCACAGGGACAAAAAGATTCATGGTCGATGATCTGTTTTATTACCCACCAAAAGGTCTGTTTATGCCTAAGTGTTACCCATGTTAAGAATGTGCTACTCTGTACTTTGTTACAGCTGTTAAAGGTGTGTTTATTCCGAAGTGCCACCCATGTTAAAAATGTGCTACTCTGGGTTTTGTTACGTCTGTCAAAGGTCTGTTTATTCCAAAGTGCTACCCATCTTAAAAATGTGCTACTCTGGACTTCAGGTGTGTTACATTGGAGATGCCTCTCGAGGAAGTTTGTCATCGTACGGCTACATCCTGATGATGCTGCACTATCTGCAGCAGTGCAAACCCCCTGTTATACCCATTCTGCAGGAGGTAGGCTGTGCTTGTGGCTGTTCTGCTCTTGTGTTTAGAAAATACCTCCCTTTCAGTCCTTTGGAAATATGTGTTGTGTCCTGCAAGGTACAAGTATCTTAACCCCTTCACTGCCGTGATGTCACTTGAAAACGACCAAGAAAATTGCGAAATTTGAAACTCTTCAGCCTTTTTGTCTTTTTTTTCACGCTGGCATGTGAAAGGATTTTCATCAAAACAAATAGAAATGAAAGTAGATGTGTTGTAGGACTGGAAAATACACTATTTGCAGCCATGTCCGAGCATCTTTTAGCCCAGAAATTGTACAGGCTGGGGCAGTGAAGGGGTTAAAGGCTCAGAAACAAGAATGACTGCTAGCATTCTAAAACAAGATCCAAACACAAAACAGTTTTTTTTTTAAAGCTATTTATTATGACAAAACACAACATGCCAATTTTTGGGCTAAGCCCCTTTTTTCAAGCTACAAAACAACAGTTAAACAGTGAAAAATTAGATGTAGGGTACTTATCTGCTTTTGGCTGTGCTGTTTTGTTATGATGTTTTGGTGTCCAGTCTGTTTACAGGCAAGAAGAAAATGAAAGGAGATAACCATGCGCCATAAACACAAACATACACATACATGAACATAAACACACACACACACACACACACACACACACTCACACGCACGCACGCACGCACGCACGCACGCACGCACGCACGCACGCACGCACACACACACACACACACACACACACACACACACTCACAAACACACACACACACCTTTGGTTTTGTTGAAAGATACACTTTGGAAAGGTTACTGATTTTTACCTTTGTTCACCAAGTCGAGGGTTATTTGCATGTCACAGGTCTTCAATGCATCTGGCTGGTTGCTTTGCTCCTGACATAGTGCTGTGTTTTTTGTTTGATCTTTTGCTCAGCTTCGTCCTGAGGGCGAGCGGCCTGAGTACATGGTGGAGGGCTGCAACACCTGGTTCTTTGATGATCTCAGGCAACTGGTATGTGTTGTGTGCAAACTACAATCACTGTTAGTAGAAATGTGACATGAAACCTCTGTCTGTCTGTCTGTCTGTCTGTCTGTCTGTCTGTCTGTCTGTCTGTCCTCTTCTGTCTTCTCTCTCTCTCTCTCTCTCTCTCTCTCTCTCTCTCTCTCTCTCTCTCTCTCTCTCTCGTCTCTCTCTCTTCTTCTGTCCTCTCTCTCTCTCTCTCTCTCTCTCTCTCTCTCTCTCTCTCTCTCTCTCTGTCTTCTCTCTTCTCTCTCTCTCTCTCTCTCCTCTCTCTCTCTCTCTCTCTCTCTCTCTCTCTCTCTCTCTCTCTCTCTCTCTCTCTCTCTCTCCTTCCCTGCACACCCCCAACCCCCTCAACCCTACAAATACAGGAGGAGATGGAGGAAAGAAAAAGGGTAATCCCTAAATCATACAGCCATATTACACGCTTTCTGGGTTTGCCCGTGTACAGCCTTGGCATGATGCAACACTGATGTGTGATTGTGTACCAGTCACCTGCAGTGTGTTGTTCGTGCGTGTTCAGCCCCAGGTGCGGCCCAGCTTCCTTAAGAACTCACAAGAGTGTGGGGGAGCTGTGCGTACCAGTCACCTGCAGTGTGTTGTGTGTGTGTGTTCATCCCCAGGTGTGATTTTGTGGGGGAGCTGTGTGTACCAGTCACCTGCAGTGTGTTGTTTGTATGTGTTCAGCCCCAGGTGTGGCCCGGCTTCCAGAAGAACATGCAGAGCGATGGAGAGCTGTGTGTACCAGTCACCTGCAGTGTGTTGTTTATGTGTTCAGCACCAGGTGTGGCCCGGCTTCCAGAAGAACACGCAGAGCGATGGAGAGCTGTGTGTACCAGTCACCTACAGTGTGTTGTTTGTGTGTTCAGCCCCAGGTGTGGCCCGGCTTCCAGAAGAACACGCAGAGTGATGGGGAGCTGTGTGTACCACTCACCTGCAGTGTGTTGTTTGTGTGTTCAGCCCCAGGTGTGATTTCTTGGGGGAGCTGTGTGTACCACACACCTGCAGTGTGTTGTTTGTGTGTGTTCAGCCCCAGGTGTGATTTCTTGGGGGAGCTGTGTGTACCACTCACCTGCAGTGTGTTGTTTGTGTGTGTTCAGCCCCAGGTGTGATTTACCAGTCACCTGCAGTGTGTTGTTTGTGTGTGTTCAGCCCCAGGTGTGATTTCATGGGGGAGCTGTGTGTACCAGTCACCTGCAGTGTGTTGTTTGTGTGTGTTCATCCCCAGGTGTGATTTACCAGTCACCTGCAGTGTGTTGTTTGTGTGTGTTCAGCCCCAGGTGTGATTTACCAGTCACCTGCAGTGTGTTGTTTGTGTGTGTTCAGCCCCAGGTGTGATTTCATGGGGGAGCTGTGTGTACCAGTCACCTGCAGTGTGTTGTTTGTGTGTGTTCATCCCCAGGTGTGATTTACCAGTCACCTGCAGTGTGTTGTTTGTGTGTGTTCAGCCCCAGGTGTAATTTCATGGGGGAGCTGTGTGTACCAGTCACCTGCAGTGTGTTGTGTGTGTGTATGTGTTCAGCCCCAGGTGTGGCCCGGCTTCGGGAAGAACATGCAGAGCGTGGGGGAGCTGTGGATGGGCTTCCTACGCTTCTACCTGGAGGACTTTGACTGGAAGGGCATGGTGGTCACCGTCAGGCAGAGAAAAAGGCTCACCAAGTTTGAGAAGATGTGGACTGGGAAGACCATTGCTGTGGAAGGTACTGACGAGTGTGTGTGTTGGGAGGGTGCGGGGGGGGGGGGGAGATGGATATGTGGATGGGGAGCTGAGAGGTACATGTGGGTGTTTATGAGGGCATTCTTCTTCGTTTTCTTCTTTTTTGGTCGTGGATGATGGGCACAGTCACTGCAAGTCTGCAGCTAGATCAACTTAGAATTGTAATAGCAAGAGCGTTTCATGAATGACACTAAGATTATTTTTTTTAATGTAGGTCTTAAAATGTTTTTAACATGGCCGCTACTCACAGACGAAAGGTGCTTTTGTTGCCATTTTGAGACACATGCATTTAATGTAAGTAAATAACTGGGATTTTAACATCCTGTCAACCACACAGGGTCACACCAGGTACAAGCAAATGACAGATCTATGGTTCATTGAGTAGGGACTTTAATTCTTATCTGTGAAATTGCTCTAGGGTAGTGTTTTGATCTAAGAATCGTGGTCTTTCTAAATTTCCATTCATGTTTTGTGATGGGCATATTGACTTGCGAAGTTACTAAGAGGAACACTGTGAACAGTTTTCTCAAAAAGTGAATGCACTATGTCTGTTGTAAAATTTATATTCCTCACTTGTTTCAGATCCATTTGATTGGAATCACAATCTTGGAGGTGGTTTGTCAAGAAAAAGTGAGTTTTTCCGCTGAAAGATTGCTTTGTCCTCTCTCGCTCTGTGTCTATCTGTCTTTCTCTCTCTCTGTCTGCACCCCCTTACATCCCATCTATTTTTATCTCAGATTATTTTATTTTTTTAAATTGTCTGTTTCGCTGTCTTTGTCTTCTCTGTTTCTGCCCACTCTGCCATATGCAACCTTTTAGAACGGAAGTGGGTTGTGTGTTTTAGAACGGAAGTGGGTTGTGTGTTTTAGAACGGAAGTGGGTTGTGAGTTTTAGAACGGAAGTGGGTTGTGTGTTTTAGAATGGAAGTGGGTTGTGTTTCAGAACGGAAGTGGGTTGTGTGTTTTAGAACGGAAGTGGGTTGTGAGTTTCAGAACGGAAGTGGGTTGTGTGTTTCAGAACGGAAGTGGGTTGTGAGTTTTAGAACGGAAGTGGGTTGTGTGTTTTAGAATGGAAGTGGGTTGTGAGTTTTAGAATGGAAGTGGGTTGTGTGTTTTAGAACGGAAGTGGGTTGTGAGTTTCAGAACGGAAGTGGGTTGTGTGTTTCAGAACGGAAGTGGGTTGTGTGTTTCAGAACGGAAGTGGGTTGTGTGTTTTAGAATGGAAGTGGGTTGTGTGTTTTAGAACGGAAGTGGGTTGTGAGTTTTAGAACAGAAGTGGGTTGTGAGTTTTAGAACGGACGTGGGTTGTGTGTTTTAGAACGGACGTGGGTTGTGTGTTTTAGAACAGAAGTGGGTTGTGTGTTTTAGAACAGAAGTGGGTTGTGTGTTTCAGAACGGAAGTGGGTTGTGTGTTTTAGAACGGAAGTGGGTTGTGAGTTTTAGAACAGAAGTGGGTTGTGAGTTTCAGAACGGAAGTGGGTTGTGAGTTTCAGAATGGAAGTGGGTTGTGTGTTTTAGAACAGAAGTGGGTTGTGGTTTTTTAAACAGTTTTCTTTAACAAGAGGCGAACGCTGTGTTTCTTCTTTGCGGGCGTTTTCTCACAGCATGGCGCCTGTACCAATGCGTACAAACAAACACTCGTTAACTTTCAGACATCAACATAAAGGGGCTGGAGGCCTACGGAAATAAACTGTTGTCTTCTCTCTCTCTCTCTCTCTCTCTCTCTCTCTCTCTCTCTCTCTCTCTCTCTCTCTCTCTCTCTCCCCTCCCTCTCTCTCTCTCTCTCCAGTCTTTCTTGTTCCTTTCTTCTCGTTCTTTCTATTGTTGATTTGTTTACATTATTGAAATAGCTGTTGTTTTGATATATGTATATATATATAATAAATATGCTTCAAATGCTTTCAAATTATGCAAATACTTCTTCATCTTTTCAATACTAGTTTAAGTTTTTCCTTCAGTCCATAGAGCATGTGATGTGTGTACTCCCTTTTTTTGTTCGCAGTGAATAACTACATCTACAAGACGTTTGTGAAAGGACGCACACACTTTGGAACCCCAGTAGTCGACAGAGCTGTGTTTATTCGATACCCAGGTCCTTCAGTAAGTTATTTAGTCAGACTTGTTTAAAACTGAGTTCAGTTGCCTTCAAAGAGGTATTTGGCTTCAGTAAGTCAAAATTGTTTAAGACTGAGTTCATTTGCCTTCAGAAAGGTACTGGGCTTCAGTAAGTCAACATTGTTTAAGACTGAGTTCATTTGCCTTCAGAAAGGTACTGGGCTTTAGTAAATTAGTCAGACATGTTTAGAACTGAGTTAGTTTTAGAGAGGTACTGGGCTTTAGTAAATTAGTCAGACATGTTTAAAACTGAGTTAGTTTTAGAGAGGTACTGGGCTTTAGTAAATTAGTCAGACATGTTTAGAACTGAGTTAGTTTTAGAGAGGTACTGGGCTTTAGTAAATTAGTCAGACATGTTTAAAACTGAGTTAGTTTTAGAGAGGTACTGGGCTTTAGTAAATTAGTCAGACATGTTTAAAACTGAGTTAGTTTTAGAGAGGTACTGGGCTTTAGTAAATTAGTCAGACATGTTTAAAACTGAGTTAGCTTTAGAGAGGTACTGGGCTTTAGTAAATTAGACATGTTTAAAACTGAGTTCAGTTGCCTTGAGAGAGGTACTGGGCTTTAGTAAATTAGTCAGACATGTTGGTTAGTTGCCTTGAGAAAGGTACTGGGCTTTAGTAAATTAGTCAGACATGTTTAGAACTGAGTTAGTTGCCTTGAGAGAGGTACTGGGCTTTAGTAAATTAGTCAGACATGTTTAGAACTGAGTTCAGTTGCCTTGAGAAAGGTACAGGGATTCAGTAAGTTAATCAGTCTTGTTTAACAGTGAATTCAGTTGCCTTCAGAGAGGCACTGGGCTGAGTAAGCTAGAATTGTTGAAAACTGAATTCAGTTGCCTTTAGGGAGGTACTTCCAACTTGTGTCTTTGCGTTGGTTGTCCTTTAAAAACAAAAAAACAAAACAATGCAATAAATTTACTGACAAACTGCTGTGAGTATTTCCTTCTTGTCAGTCAGGGCCCATGGTACTCCTTCCCTTGGTGTCTTCTTTAACGGAAAGCCTCAGCTGGAACACAGTTTACACAGGGACATAAGCGCTTAGTCACATTGCAGGATTACTTCTTTGACGTGGAGCTGCTGACCGACGGCAAGCCTCCCAATGACCGCGGCTGTCGCATGTGTGGCAAGATTGGCCACCTAGTCAAGGACTGCCCCAACCGGCCTGGCAACAAACGGCGGCAACAGTGAGTGTTTCCGATGGAGTGATAATGCCTCTTACATAGGCTTGAAGTGATCGGCGATTGCTTGCTCGCTGGATGCGCTGCTGTGACGATTTATCCCTTAGTCTTCCCACAGTGGCCAGCAGGCAGATTCGTAATGATGGGAGCACTTCCTGTGTGACTTTGGTTGAATACCTGCTCACCCATTGTAATGGCAGAGACACTCCGGGCAGAGTACTGCCTTTGTAATAGACCATGCTTTAGACAGGAAAACTCTTGGCAGATTACCATCTCTGTAACAGACCATGTTTACCACCTTTGTAGCAGACTATGTTGCAGAGAGAAACTCCTGGCAGATTACCACATTTCTGGCAGACTACGTTGCAGAGAGAGAAACTCCTGGTAGATTACCACCTTTGTAGCAGACTACGTTGCAGAGAGAGAAACTCCTGGTAGATTACCACCTTTGTAACATACTATGTTGCAGAGAGAGAAACTCTCGACAGATTACCACATTTGTAGCAGACTACGTTGCAGAGAGAAACTCCTGGCAGATTACCACATTTCTGGCAGACTTTGTTGCAGAGAGAGAAACTCCTGGTAGATTACCACCTTTGTAGCAGACTACGTTGCAGAGAGAGAAACTCCTGGTAGATTACCACCTTTGTATCATACTACGTTGCAGAGAGAGAAACTCCCGACAGATTACCACATTTGTAGCAGACTACGTTGCAGAGAGAAACTCCTGACAGATTACCACATTTGTAGCAGACTACGTTGCAGAGAGAAACTCCCAACAGATTACCACCTTTGTAGCAGACTACATTGCAGAGAGAAACTCCTGCCAGATTATCACATTTGTAGCAGACTACATTGCAGAGAGAAACTCCTGGTAGATTACCACCTTTGTAGCAGACTACGCTTTAGACAGAGAAACTCCTGGCAGATTACCATCTCTGTAACAGACCATGTTTACCACCTTTGTAGCAGACTACGTTGCAGAGAGAGAAACTCCTGGCAGATTACTGTCTCTGTAACAGACCCTGTTCTAAAAGGCCTTTCTGTCCATAGATGTTCTTCTTTGTGTGATGAGTTTTTAGCACATTTTCTTACTTTTTAAAAACTTTTTTACTCCTGTTTTGTTCTCTCTCTTGCAGAGCCCAGAAAGAGAAAGAGACAAAGCAGAAGAACAGCCCACAAGAAAACAGTTCTGAGAAGAGAGGCAACAAAGGTCAAGACAAGGAGGCTGAAGGCCAAGGCAGTGCAAAGGTCAAAAGTCAGGAGGAGGTGAAAGGTCGAGGCCACAGTGCACCAGCCAAGAGTCGTCAGGAGCCAAAAGACCAAGACAAGACTAAGGTCAAAAGTCAAGAAAAGCCGAAAGATCAAAGCAGTGTTCAGTCCAAAGATGGAAGAGAGGTTCGAGGTCAAGGCAATGGAGAGTCCACAGGTGAAGGTCGCAGCAAGCAGGATTCTGGTTCCAAGGTCGAGGGTAATGGTCATCACTCAGGTGAGGAATGCAGATGCTGTTAAGCTTTCAAGTGAAGGTAAAGAAAGTAGATAAGCAGATAGATTGATAGATAATTGGTTTTTAATGCCCGGTCAACCATGACTGTTATATCAGGTTGAATATAAGCATAGCGACTATAGGTACAGTAACTTCTGTCACAACAGCCCCTGAATTTTACCTTTACACTTCCCGCAGCAAGGTTCTGCAGATCCAGAAATAAGGCCATCTGATGTTCTCCCTTTAAAGCCAGGAGTAGGTCAGGGTATAGCCATGCATGCTTTGCCCGCTGCCAGGAATTGCTTCCTTGTCCTCATTTCTGCCTTCCCAGACCTATTCACATTCATTTTGTTCAAAACCATCTCCTGTCATTTTAACGGCATTAGTTTTTTGGCTAATGCACTCTCTCGTGTTGGCCTGCAGAATAAAATAGGTCACCCTTCTTTTCGTCACAGCCACTTGATGGAGGTTCCTGCGTTGAGGGCCTGAGGAATATAAATAGACTTTAAAACATGTGAGATTATGTATTGTAGACATGTGTGATTTCATAAATTTTCTTGCCTCCATCAATCACCCTGATATAACTGTAATGGTTGACTGGGCATAAAACGTCAAATGAATTACTTGCCTCCATCAAGTCCACACAGTGCATATTGTTTAGGGGTTCGTGTTGCTGTAGTTCTGTAAAATGTAAATATTGAGACATGCTTCTTGTTGTCAGCCTTTTTAGATTTGATTGTGTTTTGCTGTCTACTTTGCTGTGTCCAGAGATGTGGTCCGGCTTTTTACCTGTGATTTGGTGACGTGTGTTGAACTGGTGTGAAGTAATTTTGAATGTGTGATTCATCATAAGGTGACACTGTACAGTTGGTGGAATGCTAAAATCCCCAAAATCCCTCTCCTTTACACTTCGTTGCCTTGGGGGAGGATATGGGGATGTTAAAATCCTAAAATTTGCTATCCTTTACACTTTGTTGCCTTGGGGGAGATTGAGGGGATGCTAAAATCCCCAAATTCGCTATTCTACACACTTTGTTGCTGCAGGGAGGTTATGGGGATGCTAAAATCCCAAAACTCCTTTACACTTTGTTGCCTTGAAGGAGGATGGCTGATAGGCGGCTGACCTATGACTGACTGGATGGCTTCTCTCTCATTTAGATCTGTTTTCGTTCCTTTCACAGCCAAGACAACATCTGCTGTCACCGTGGGAGGGCTGACCAGCACCACAAACACCACCACCACCACTGCTGCAGTTTCACCGGCAACCTCCAGCAGCAGCAGCAGCAGCAGTCCAAGGGGCCCACCTGGCTCTGGTTCCGTGGGAGACAGGTCACAGTTCCAGCCAGAGATGCCTTCACAGGTACACCAATGCCTCTGCGTTGTTGATAATGGGTATTTTAATGCCTCTGCATTGACACTGGTAACAGGTGTGCCCATTGCATCTGTTGGTGACGACAGGTACATCAGTGCCTCCATGTTGCTCCAGCAGGTGTGTCAGTGTCGTCTGTTCCAGCCAGAGATGCCTTCACAGGTACACCGGTGCCTCTGCCTTGTTGATAACAGGTATTTTGATGCATCTGCGTTGACACTGGTAACAGATGTGCCCATTGCCTCTGTTGGTGATGACAGGTACATCAGTGCCTCCATGTTGCCAGTAACTGTCCACCATTGTGTTGATTGATACCAACTGACATGTGAGTGTCTTTTGTGTCAAGACAGGTGTATCAGTGCCTCTGTGTTAATAACAACAGGTATTTCAGTGCCTGTGTACTGCTTAGACCAGGTGTGCCAGCGCTGATTATGTTGCTGTTGACAGGTATGCCTTTTGCTGATAACGGGTATGTCTGTGCATTGGTGTTACTGGTAACAGGTATGTCCGTACTTCCTTTGATGATAACAGGTGTGTTGGTAGCACTGTTGATGATAGCAGGTATGCTGTCAATGCTTCTGTGTTATTGATAACAAATATGCAGGTATCTCTGTGTTGATCACACACTGAACAAGTATGTCAGCGCCTCTGTGGTGGTGATGACAAGTAGGTCTATGCATATGTCATACTAACAGTGTTGATGATGATAATACGGTAGACCTGCCAAATGCAGGGGATTCACCACTGTCAGCTGTTGTGAACAGTGTCTTGCTGCATCAGTGGTGTTGATATTGGATATGGTAGACCTGCTGAGTGCAGTGGATTCACCCGAGAAGATGCTGAAAAATCCCACACACAAGTGCATCAATAGTGTTGATATGGTAGACCTGCTGAGTGCAGTGGATTCACCCGAGCAGCTGCTGAGAAAGCCCACATGCATGTGCATCAATAGTGTTGATATGGTAGACCTGCTGAGTGCAGTGGATTCACCCAAACAGCTGCTGAAAAAGCCTGCACACAAGTGAATGTACAGCCATTCGTTTTTCATATTACCTTGTTTCCTATTTACAATCTGTTTTCTATTTATGTCCATCAAACCTGGACAAGATTTCATTCCGGAGTTGGTTTTTCAAGTGTATGTGCATGCACACGCAAGTAAACTCTATGAAGGTGAACTTGGTAGTAATGAAAACAACTACAAATTGTGGCATGAATGTAAATGTTCTCGTTTGTCAAGTGTATACACATACGTGCAAGTACACTCCAAGAAGGTGAATTTGGTAGTATATGATAAAAACAAACAAAAAACTACAAATTGCTGCATGAATGTAAATGTTCTCGTTTGTTAAGTGTATACACGCACGTGCAAGTAAACTCCATGAAGGTGAACTTGGTAGTATTATGATGAAAACAAACAAGAAACTACAAACTGCTGCATGAATGTAAATGTTCTCATTTGTTGAATGTATACGTGCACAGGTAAACTCTATGAAGGTGAACTTGGTAGCATGTGATAAAAAGAAACAAAAAGCTACAAATTGCTGCATGAATATAAATGTTCTCATTTGTCAAGAGTATACACCCACATGCAAGTAAGCTCCCTGAAGGTGAACTTAGTAGCGTATGATGGAAAACAGGAATCGCTGCATGAATGTAAATGTTCTTGTTTGTCAAGAGTATACACACACACATGCAAGTAAACTCCCTGAAGGTGAACTTAGTAGCATATGATAGAAAACAGCTAGGAATCACTGCATGAATGTAAATGTTCTCTTTGCAGCACGCTCCTCGGCCCGCCCTGTTTGGTTCCCCCGGGAGTGTGCCCGGCCCCCATCCACAGACCTCCACCCCCGTGCGAGTGGTCAGGCCAGGAATGCATCCTCCAGGGGTGCAGATGGACGTGCAGCAACTCTTCAGCTTGGCGCAGCGGTCGGGTTGCAGTGTAGGCAGTTTGATGTCTTTTTTCACCACCTGCTGTTGTCTTCCTGTGCATCTTTTTGTTTACCACCCCCTCCATAAATACACACACACCACACACACATGCACACACACACACACACCACACACATACACACTGCACACACACATGCACACACACACACACACACACACACACACACACACACACACACACACACACACACACACACACACACACACACACACACACACACACCACACACACACACACACACCATCGTGTCTTTGTCATTTGTCTTCATCATTGTCTTTTCCAGTCTTTTATTTTCACAAGTTTATTCTTGTCAACATCCCCATAATTTCATTGACATTGGTCCTTAGCTGCACAAAATTGGTTGTTGTAATATTTTAGTGCATCAGTGTTTATCGTGTAAGTGGATGGCATACTTTTGGACTCGGCTGACACTGTTTGTTCTTTTCCTTTTCTTAAATTTTCTTCTTCCTCTTTTTTATCTGTGTTTTATGTTCACGTGTGTATGTTCTGTTTTATGTTTCATGTTCTGTGATATGTTTCTGTAGGGATTGGTTTTGTGGATTGCTTTGAAGAGTTTTGAAAATATTCATTTGCTTATGACAGAGTCTAACTGCCAGGAGGGGACCCTGTGCAGTTGACGGGACGTTAAGATCCGGTTACTAACTGTCCGTCATTTTTCTCTCTCTCTCTCTCCAGTCTGTCAGTTTGTCCTCGCACATGCAGCCCAAATCGCCCACAGGTGTCGGCCCCAACCGGTTCCTGACCCCTGAGCAACAGGTGGCCATCTTTGGCGGACAGAGCCTGAGCCAAAGCGGGCACTCCTCGGGCAGCCCCCAGCGGCTGGGAGCCGGGAGCCCTTCAAGGACAGGGGCCTCAGAGGTGAAGATACCAGCGTCCTTGGTGTCCTTGTTCCAGTCGCAGTCACCCACGCCTGCAGCGGAGACCGCCAGGGCCACAGGCTCCCCGCAGCAAATGACACCTTCGCCATTGAAGTCCCTTTTCCTGTCCTCATGCTCCCAGTCTCAGCTGCCAGCCGGAGGCGGGGTTCCTGGCAGAACGGGCGCGGAGACGGGGTATGCATCGCAGCAGATGACGCCTGTGCCTCAGACGGCTTTTTTCAGCGGAGTCCCTTCACAACTGCAGCGGCAGCCATTGCTGCAGCAGCAGCAGCAACAGCAGCAGCAAGCTTTGCAGCAACAGCAGCAGCAGTTCCTGCAGACTGTGATGCAAATGGGTCCGAGGCCAGGTCAGCCAGCCCCCCACTCGCAGGCGCAGAATCCTCCGGCAGCTTCCCAGCTCCCCCCTGCCACCTCCGTCTCTCTCCAGAGTCAGCCGCCCGACTCGCAGAGTGAGCCCGGCGGTCATCACCATCAGCAGATGACCTTCGCCCAGCAGCCCAGGCCGCAGCAGAACCATCCCGCGGGACCACAGCAGCCTCAGGGTCAGCCGGCAGCAGCCTTTCCGCAGCAGCATCAGAGCCACCCGCCGCCACCAGGGCCGCTGCAGCACCAGGGTCAGCTGGTGGGGCCGCATCTCCAGTATGGCCAGTCTGCGGTGCTGCAGCCGGCTCGGCCCTCAAGCCAGCCGGTCGGCCCCCAGGCTCGGCCCTCGAGTTCCCAACCGAGCCACCCACCGGGTCTGCAGCACCAGGGTCAGCCGATGGGACCGCAGCCGCAACACAGCCAGCCGGTCAGCACCCATGCTCGGCTCTCGAGTTCCCAGCAATACCAGAGCCACCCACCGGGAGGGCTGCAGCACCAGGGTCAGCCAATGGGACCGCAGCCACACCACAGCCAGCCGGTCAGCACCCAGGCTCGGCTCTCGAGTTCCCAGCAATACCAGAACCACCCACCAGGAGGGCTGCAGCACCAGGGTCAGCCGATGGGACCGCAGCCCCAGCATAGCCAGCCTGTTGTGCTGCAGCCGCACCAGAGCCAGCCGGCCGGCTCGCAGGCTCAACCCTTGACCCCTCAGCAGCAGATGGCCTACTTGCAGCTACAGCAGATGACCACCTCCATGGCAGCGCCGGGAGTTCCCGTGTTCGGCCAGTCGCCCCCCGGAATCTTCACACAGCCCATGGTCGCGGGGCACCCCCACTTCCAGGTCAGTGCTGTTGTGGAGTTTGTTAGGCAGTTGTTTGTTGTACACCCCATAACAAAGTTCGGAGAGGTATGTTGGACTTGATGCCGCCATGTCCATCTGTCTGTTTGTCCAGATGAAATCCTCTGAACTGCTCTTCTTTTTTTCTTTTTAATAATAATAACAGGGAACATATAGAGCACTTTCAGAGACTCAAAGCGCTTTACAACTTAAAGAAAAACATACAGTGCGCAAATGCCCATAATTATACAAATGAATGGTATATGAGCATACAAAACATAATGCTCTTTTTCTTTATGACACCAGTGAGTTGATTTAAATAAATGCTTGTTACTTGTATAAACGCTTGTTACTTTAAAGTTTCATGTTTTTATGAACTATTATTGCCTGAATAATGATTTTAGCAGATAGTGATCAGTTATTAAGATGTGGGCGTATCAAGTTTACTGTAGTATGCTGGAGCTATGACCTCTGTAGGTGCATGTCTGAAAGGTTACTGCGATTGGATGTTTGAGTTTGTGTGTGTGTGTGCATGTGTGACCTGATTTGTATGTAAGGATTCATTTTTCTCATGGTTAGTGATTTGCTTTTCTCATTGGTTTTTTTTCTTTTTCTTTTTTTTCTTTCTTTTTTCTCGTGTTTAGTGATTTGCTTTTCTCGTTGCTTCTTTTTCTTGTGGTTAATGATTTGCTTTTCTCATTTTCATTTATTTTTCTCATGGTTAATGATTTGCTTTTCTCATTGTTGTTTAATTTTCTCATGGTTAATGATTTGCTTTTCTCATTGTTGTTTAATTTTCTTAAGTGCTTTCATGGTTTACATGTATATTGCTTTTCTCATTGTTGTTTAATTTTTCATGTATGCATTGTTTTCTTTTCCATTGGTTTAATTTTTTGTATTTTTTTTTTTTTTGACTTTTCTCATTGTTGTTTAATTTTTTTTTTTCTTTGGTTAATGGATTTGCTTTTCTCATTGTTGTTTAATTTTCTCATGGTTAATGATTTGCTTTTCTCATTGTTGTTTAATTTTCTCATGGTTAATGATTTGCTTTTCTCATGGTTGTTTAATTTTCTCATGGTTAATGATTTGCTTTTCTCATTGTTTATTTTTCAGATGGTTCCTGGTGTGCAGAGCCCCAGAAGAGGTAACCAAAAAAGTTTCCTTTTTTTTTTTTTTAACACAAAAGGTTCAAAAGAACACTATTTATGAGGACAAATCACAACATGGGAATTTTCAGGGTCATTTTGGGTAATCAAACCACAAAATGACACTTAAACAACAATTAAACCATGAAAAATGAGATGTAGAACTGTGACACTTGTTTGATTTTGGTTGAACTATTTCATGCCAGCATTCTGCTGAGCACTGTACATGAAAACGATATAGCTTGACCAAAAGCAGATAAGTGTCCAAGTTCTCCATGAAAACGATATAGCTCGACCAAAAGCAGATAAGTGTCCAAGTTCTCCATGAAAATGATATAGCTCGACCAAAAGCAGATAAGTGTCCAAGTTCTCCATGAAAATGATATAGCTCGACCAAAAGCAGATAAGTGTCCAAGTTCTCCATGAAAACGATATAGCTCGACCAAAAGCAGATAAGTGTCCAAGTTCTCCATGAAAACGATATAGCTCGACCAAAAGCAGATAAGTGTCCAAGTTCTCCATGAAAACGATATAGCTCGACCAAAAGCAGATAAGTGTCCAAGTTCTACATCTAATTTTTGACCATTTATAGCTCAAGTAAGTAAGTAAACATGGTGCTTAACGTCCACAGAAACCGTACGGCTTATTAGGGACGGGGAGAAGGGGGGCAAGGGGGTATGGAGGTGGGGGGAGGGGAGATTATATACCTATCGCTGCACTGTCACCACCAGAATGACTTCTGCATTAAGATGGGCAGCGATGAGAGCCATTTTAATGTTTCAGTAGGAAGTGATGGACAAAGTCACAAGACAGTGTCCACAAACCACAACCTTTTTGAAGAGAAAGGAGAGCCGAAGCGGTATCGAACCGAGGTCCTTCCGCTTACCAACCTAACGCCTTACCGCTAGGCCACACCGGCTCACATTTATAGCTCTTGTTTAAGTGCCCTTTTGTAGCTTGATAAAGGGGGTTACCCCCCCAAAATTCCCATCATGTGTTTTGTCCTCATAAATATCATTCTTTTGAATCTTTTCTGTGTTTGGATCTTATAGAATGCTAGCACTAGCAGTCATTTTTGTTTCTTTCTTCTGTTTTTTCCCTTTTTTTTTCTGTTTATTTTTCTGTGTTTTTTGCTGTTTTTTTTTTAGAACAGTTGTATATATATAGCTTGACAGTTTGACTATAGGGCATACAATCTAGAGAAATTTGTTCGGATGAAAATAAAGAAAAGAGGTGTTGTGCCTGTAACTTGGGATCTAAGGACTTGACTCGTCAGGGCAGTGGGCAGTGTTGCTTTAACTTTAAGGCATATATTGAAAGTGTTTGCAAGGTTTGTCTCCGTTTCTTCTGCCCTGAGAGAGCTGACCGTAAACCAGTAGGCTGGGAAGCCGGTAGCTGTTTGTTCTGATTTGTTGTGCTTACCTTGATGTTCCTGCAAATGCTTGGTTGTGCTTACTTTGATGTTCCTGCAAATGCTTTGTTGTGCTTACTTTGATGTTCCTGCAAATGCTTCCCCGGGTGGAGGTGTATCGGAGGCCGGGCACAGCACAGCGGCTTAGTTCAGCTTTTAATTGTTGTGTGTTAACCTCTGTGAATGTTGACCACTTTCAGTTTTCTGTTGTCAGGCGCCTGTGCCCTGCAGGGGAAGCAAGTGTTCCTATGTGCAGTTCTCATTTTGAGAATGCAGTACCCGTTTGGCTGAGTGTTGCTTTACGTCCACAGAAACCGTAGGCTTATTAGGGACGGGAGCCCGGGACGGGAGCCCAGGACGGCCACCTCCACTTTCACACAGATCCTGAGCTCTGTGCAGTACCCTTGATTGTACCTGCCCTGATATAACTGTCATGGTGGACTGGGCATTAAAAAAAAACAAGTTCCTTCTTACCCTTGTGTGTGTGTGTGTGTGTGTGTGTGTGTGTGTGTGTGTGTGTGTGTGAAATGAGCACATTCTTATGTCTTTGGAAGCACCCCTGGCTCTTACAAGATGGGGTGCCATAAATAATATATTATTATTATATTATTGTAGCGGACTTTGTAACTTTTTATTCTTTTTTTTTTTTTTTCCAGATGGGAGTTCTGGCAGCACTGACAGCACAGGTCATGGAGGCTCCCCACACGGAAATCCGTAGCGTTCGCCAGGAGTCAACCAATCTTCTATTTCACCTCTTTTTACCTTGATTCATTTGTTATCAGGATTTTTGTTTTAAATATTTTTTTTAACACAGATAATGAGAGATATTGGTTTCTTCAATTGCCTGATTCATGCGCACTGCTTTTGTTGAGTTTGTCCGCTCTACCGTAGCAACATCATACAGTACAGTTGATTGTTTCATTTCATTTGTTGTGCTTCAGACATCAAATTGTATTTTGTGTCTTTTGCCTTGAGTGCAGAATGCTGTGTCAGTTTCACAAGCAGAGGTTATAATTTGAGAGTTCTGTGCTTGCACAAGCTTCGTTTAGTAGACTTTGTATCAAGTCACCGCCGCTTGTTATGGCAGTATTCTGTGTCAGAGTTCTGCGCTTGTCCAAACGTCTTTTTGTAACTTCGTCACCACCGCTGTAATGTAACGTAATCCAGATATATATGCAGTTTTTGCTTGAAAGTTGAATCCTTCCTGCCTTCCTTTTTTTTCTCCCTTCTCAGCAATGATCAATGCTGGTTACCCTCAGTGCTTAATAGTTATAGCTGCTTTGGAAGACCCTCGTGAAAGCTCTGAATTGGCTTGATCACTTACACAATAATCATTCAACAACTTTTCGGCTTTAAAAAACACAGTTTTGGGGCATCGCTGACTTTGTTGCCACATCCATATGCGCATGATAGGAAAAGCTGAATAAGTGCATTTTGTGGGTAAGTGCAACTTTACCTGAGTGACAGAAGGGTTGCTTTAAAATATGCACCGAGGCAACTGGATCTTAAAATATCCACAAAAAGAACAAACTTCAAACAAACAGTTTTAAGGAGATTAAAGTGTGAACTTTAAGAACAATATCTTACCTCAAGGAGGAGGACAGATTTTTGTTACCCAAGAGGTATGCAAAGGGGGGCTAAAAATCCATAGTTTTGACACTCATAGTCACTCAACAAAATACACTGTTCTGCATACAGTCTTGACACAAACCCACTGAGATTAGCAGGGTGTACTATGGAAATGTTTTCAATGAAGATAAACCAGAAACTATCCACTCAATCCAGTAATTTCACACACTCTGCTGTTGTGCAAATTGCGCCTTTGCGCAAAGTGAGCCTGTCACGCAAGCGATGCAAAAGACACCGCAAAACCGGCCCAGATTGTTGCATCACTAATTAAAGGAAGGAAACACAAAGGAAAAATGGACAGGCTTCTATATACTGCCTGATTTGTGTCCCTTGCATTTCTCATGTTGTCATGTAAAATTGCAAACATCTGTCGGAAGCCTGCTTCCGACACAGCTCCAACCAGTCAGTGAGAGTGTTGGAAGCCCACTTCCGACCCAGTTTGAAAGATTTAACCCCTTCACTGCTCCAGGCTGAAAGATACATGGATGGTCCTGCAAACAGTATATTTTCCAGTCCTTTGACACAGTCACTTTCAGTGCTATATGTTTTGATGAAAATCCTTTCACATGTCAGTCTCAAACAGAAGACGAAAAGGCTGAAGGGTTTCAGATTTTGCACTTTTATTGGTCATTTTCAAGTGATACGGCAGTGAAGGGGTTAACACTATTGTATTTCTGGTACTGGCTTTGCTTTACTGTTTTGTGCCATTCTCTGCAGACTGTTTTGAATGTAATTTTTGACAAACATTGTTTTCTCTATTTTCTGGCAGTTTTATGAAAGTTATCTGTATTTATGTTTGAAACTTGAAAGATGTATTTAGTCTGAGGTGGATCAACTTGAACTTGAAAATGAATATTGATTTTGCTTTTTCTTCTTTTGTCTTATTTCTTCTTCAGCTTCTTTTGTTTGCTGTAACTTTTTTTTTTTAAACTTTGATATTGTAACTGAGGCATTTATGTTTGCTACATTGGTAGCCGCTTTTTTCCCTGTGAATTTGTTTGCATTGATCTCGATGTGTTGCTCTGATATTGCTGTCATACTTGTATTGCCAGTGAGAGTTGTCTTTCCCACCTCAATTACTTGATTATTTTTTAACAGTATTTATTATGACAAAACAGACTGTTGTAGTCATTGTAAGTAACTGCAGTATTTAGAGTGAGTGAACTTGTAGAGCCAGAAGTTTAGCAAGCTATTTTATTTTATATTTTATTGATGTTCCTTTGCAAAAGCTCAGAATTTGACCACATGGAATCAGATGACATTTTCTGCACATGTTTCCTGTTCTTTTAGAATTTAGGTGTCCTGACACTACCTCTGGCAGTTAAAGCCTCAAGGGTATATATGTATATGTATATATGTAGAATTTTCTTCTCCAAGGTCAACTTTCTGTGCTGACTTTTATTTTTGTATCTGCTCCACCCCTGTGTTACCACAGTAGCATGTAAAAGATCCCAGTCATTCTGCCAAAAGTGCAGGTGGCAGGCTACAGCTAAACACACATGCACCCGACGTATGCGGCTTGAAATAAAGTGACATGCAAACTGGCGCATGGCTGTATGGGGTCCACAGAACATGCATCAAAATGGCAGCAGTTTCATGTGGCACCAGCCATGTAACAACAAAACAGCACTGTAACCACTTCGGTGGATTTTCAAAATGCACTGTGTAAAGCTACAGTCACTCATTCAGAGTCGCATACGACTAGAAAGCGGTGGGTCTGCTTAGAAGCAGAAAATAACGCTGTTGGCTACTTGTCAGCACGAAGCGCACAGGGCTTATCTTGAGATGAGGCGATCAACAGGCGTTTAAATCAAATAAATCTATTCATTTGCATTCAGTGCAGACTGGTCATCAAGACAGCAACAACAGCAAAAACAATGTTGGGACGTGCTTCGCAAACTGTTCGTTAGCCTTTCTCCATCTTTTTGTTCCGGATAGGTGCGTGTGTTGCATGTTTTTGACTGTCTGTATTTTTGACTGGCATGAAAAACAGCATGCTGTGCATGACGACAGGTCAGCACCTGACTGTCTGTGGCATTACTTTAACACACCTGGCTTTTCCTTGGAGACTTTAGAGGTGAGATCTCTCAAGCTTTGCACGTTAGCCACCTGTGACTTTCAGGCCTGTTTTGGGGACAGTGACCTAAGGTCAAGGTTACTGGAATGACCCCAGAAAAGGCCAAAAGTGCAAGTTGTATTCTCCTGGTAATGGTTCTTATATAAATCTTTCAAACTATGCATGATGAAACCTCCTCTGTCAATCTTTATATATCCATGCTGGATTCAGTGACCGTGGCCCATTTTGAGGGTCAGCAAAGGAGAGTTTAGAGGACTGTTCGGTAAGATTGGCTCATTTTATGACAGAGGGCTTTTATAGATGAAGATTTTACATGTATTGATGCAGACTGATTTATAACTGATTTGGTTTTAGCCTTTTTTACTTTATGCCTGACAGCTTTTTTTCTCTCTTCTTTTTTTTGTTTGTTTTGCTGTTGCTTTGTTGCTTTTTTCTTTTCTTGTTTTTTTGTTGTTGTTGCTTTTTTTTTCTTTGCTTTTTTCTTGTTTTTTTGTTGTTGTTGCTTTTTTAAGATAACCAATGTGCATGGAACAGCTGTTGGTAAAACATTTGTCTTTTACTTACAGTTTGCATGTTAGAAATGCAGCAATAAGTGGGTTTGGCTCATTCAGTTGTTCATGCTGAGTGCTTGCTTACTTGAACTTGCTGTGGCTGGTCACAGGACGTTCAGGTTAGGTTTACTCTCGTAACTGGAGCTCTGCTCAAACTTCTGCAAGGCACTGCCATCGCGATCGCTGACAGAGACGGTCAGCGGCTGCAAAAAGCTAGCAGCAAATGTTTTTCTGCCTGCGACGGTTAATAGTGTTGTCACTCTGAATTTGGTTGTTCCGTGGCCGTTGCATTTTGCAGCATGGTCATGCTAGTTGACACATGCCCAAGGAATCCAAAGTCATGTAAAGTGCCACTGGCGTGGACGATGTCGCAGCACCTCATTGCTGCGTCGTGTTGCCCGAGACTGTGCCCACTGTTGGACGCTGCCTTCGGGAATGACCCATGTAACTCTTACAGCTGGTTTAGCTTGCCTAACAGCTTGGCCATCCTGTATCATCCTGTTGATTGCATCAGGTTGGAACTTTTTCTTTCTTTTTGTTTTACTGGTTTTATTTTGCCTGGCTGACTGGTGTTGACCTGGTGGCTACAACAAAGTTTTGCATTTGGTTTAGCACGTGACTAGGACATGCTCATTCCAATTTTAAATTAGCCAGAGATTTTTATGTAGCATGATCAGCCATGGAGAATGAATGAAACATTCATGCATCATGAGTTTACATGTTTGAAGAGGGGTTTTTTGTTTGTTTTTTGGGTCAGCTTCACAGACAGGTTACTGTTTGATCGTCGGTTTAAGCTGTAGTTCCTCCAGAAGCAGACCCATCATTCCAGGATGTGAACTTGCTGGCAGTTCCCTGGGAGGTTTGAACAAATAGGTCTTTACCACACCCTGCCTACCTGACCTCTGGCTGAGGTAGGCGGCCCGAAAGTTAAATGTTCACAGCTTGCATTTGCTAAACATAGAATTAGCCAGCGCTCTTTTAAGTTCCGATGATTGAGAGTAATGTTCTTGTTTTTCGTTGAACTGTATTTTTCTTACTTTGAATGAATTTGAACAGTTTTGATTTGTTGGTTTGAGCTAGAAGGTCTGTCTTTTACACACAAACAAATGTGTTTTTTTACAGAAAAGAAAAAGAAAAAAGGACTATGCTGTAAATAAATAATAACGCCACAGAAAAGAGGATCCAGACACATGAAAGGTTAAAAAGAACATGGGGTAAGCTAAGCCCCTTTCTCAAGCACCAAATCAGCAGTTAAACAACAGCTAGATGGTGAGAAGAAAAAAATGTAGGCTACCTATCCACTTTTGGTTGTAGTGTGTTGGTGTCCAATTTTTGGAAGAATGCTGACATGACAATGAATGTTGGCCTACATTTTCATTTTTCACTGTTTAACAGTTGTTTTGTTGCTTGAGAAAGGGGCTTTACCCAGAAAATTTCCATGTTGTGTATTGTCGTATTTAGTAAGCGTTTACCCCGAAAATGTGCACATTGTGCATTGTAAGTAATGTAGTATGTGTTTGGATCTTGTTTTAGAATGCTAGCAATCATCCTTGTTTCAGATTGTTTTTTTCAACACCTTAGAGAGAGAAAAAATGAGGGGTGGGGGGAGCTTTAGCACATTTCAAGAAAAACTGTCGGCTCATTTGTTGAGAAGAAATCTGCCACATTAGCTACCTAGATGTATCTTAGGTTTGTCGCCTGTGTCAGCTTATTTCATACATTTGTATGTCTCACTTATTGCCTGTGGTAAAACCAAGGATATATATATATATACTTGCCATGAATGCCGGGGCCTGATGTCGGTGTGCACTCAACTGCTTTCACAGCATGTGGCTTTACCATGGGTGTGCGCTTGTATTTGCATGTAATCAGCCCGAGTGGATGTCCCAATGGACCTTGGCATGCCTGATGTTTTGTTACATGTGCTTGAGATTTTTGTTCATACAATTAGCTTTTTTTCCGAAAGTACACAAGGGCCTAAAGTTATTTGCTTAACGTATGCTTCGCTGATGCCACCCAAAGAAATGTACTCACAAAGCCTTGCCAGTGCATCTTTAAAATATCTGCATATATATACTTAAATAGTATTACCCACCCACCTCACTCCCCACCCACCACCCCCACTTAATGTCGGTAGTCTGCAACATGTGTGTTCTCTCACCAAACGGTCTGATGGCAGTTGACTGGTTTGTTAAGGCCTGTGGCAGCTTTCAATGTTTTGTGTGCTGTATGTATCGTGCTGAGACTTGCTGGTATCCATTTCCACACAAAACATTCCATGCTGTGCGCATGAGATGCAACTGGCTGAGATGTAATCTGCCTTGCCTTCCCACCCCACCCCGCCCTACTCTAGCCATCTTTTCCACCCACCCAGGTTTTGGGGTTGTTTACTTCGTTAATGTTTTTTGGTCATGACATCAGTATTTTGTGGGAGCGGGTTTGCAAATGGCGTTGTTTGTATTTTTCATTATTTATACTCCCACTTTGTATTCTTTCATGTACCTTTAAGAGTTTATGACTGATTGTGGCAGTCATCTGCTCTACAGCGATCATTTTCAGGTAGATAAATAGATATACTGTGTAAAGTCTAGAGGGAGAGAAAATGATATGCTGGTAAACTGAATGAGAGCGAATGCAAATGAAACAATGAAGTTTCATGATTATACACAATATGGAACTGAAGACAACAGTACACGATTGAGCCAGCCATGCCTCTTTTCTCATTTTATGTTGAGTGTGTATGCAAACGGACATCCTTATTATACTTTGATTTTGGGGGTTTTTTGTTTTAGTTTTCTTGCTTTGCATGCTTTCAATTTCACTGCTTCCACAGACTGAGTATGAGAAGAAAGGAACTGTGAAAGTAAGAGAGAGTATCAAGCTCGGGGAGTAATCCCAGAGATGTTTTTGATGAATGGAAGAGGATTCCCAAAGCAGATCCACAGTGGCAAGTGTGACAGATCTTAAAAAGTGATGTATTACATAATTGTAAGTGTTTCGGCGTTTAGTTTTTTTAAACATCAAAACTACAGGAGTGAGTAAAGGTGAAAACTTAAATAATACCCCAACCTCTTTTACAAAGAAAAGAGCACGCAGTGGAGGGAAACAAAGAAAAAGCAACTCTCTAAACTGGCAACAAATGTACATGGCCTATGGAAACATCAGATCAGCGTACACCATAACGGAGATTGAAAGGGTGAACAGGACGGTCATCCAGACTGCAGTGCTCAAAAGTCAGCTTCACAGCACACAGGCAATACAGCCGTTCATTATTACACTTTGATTTGTACAGTTGGATGGAATCGTCCCTGGTCTGTCATTTTCACTCACGTAATGTTGGCTGCCTGTCCAATAATGTCATATTGGTACATAGCTAATTTTGATGCTGAAGTGATCATAAGATACAGATTTTGTGTCTGTGAATGCCAGTAATGTTGTATTGGTACAGATTTTGAGTGTCTGTGAATACCAATAATGCCATATTGGTACATAGCTAGTTTTGACGCAAGTGATCATAAGATACAGATTTTGAGTGTCTGTAATTGCCAATAATGTCATATTGGTACGCAGCTAGTTCTGACAGTGAAATGATCATAAGATACAGATTTTGAGTGTCTGTGAATGCCAATAATGTCATATTGGTACGCAGCTAGTTTTGACGCAAGTGATCATAAGATACAGATTTTGAGTGTCTGTAATTGCCAATGATCTCATATTGGTATATAGCTAGTTTTGGCACTGAAATGATCATAAGATGCAGATTTTGAGTGTCTGTGAATACCAGTAATGTCATATTGGTACATAGCTAGTTTTGACACTGAAATACAGATTTTGATGTTGACCTGTCAGGTCACTGCAGACTGCTTGGTCACTGAGTTTCATGGGCAGACTTTTTGGGTGTCTGTGAATGCATGCTTTGGCAGACAGTTCCTTGAGGAAGAACGTTGACTTGTCACTTCACTGCTGATTCCTTTGTCACCAAATCTCCTGGGCGAGGTCTGGGGAGAATCTGAAATTCTGAGAAGTTAGATCAGGCCGTTTGGCCCCAGACTCGATACAAGCATGCATGTCCAAGTGCACTGATAACTATTATCGTTTCACATTGACATCAGTAATTATGTAGCATTTCCAGTGATGCGGATATAACTAATTCATGTTCTTCATACGAACATGGTCATCCTTTATTCTTTTTTACTCCTTTTTTTTTTTTTTTTTTTTTTTTTTTAGTCTCAGGGTTGTTGTTTTTATAAACACTGACTTGAGAGAATTTTTTAATTTTTTTTATAACTTTTTTTAAATATATAGTCTGAACACAGCAACAGGGAAAAGGCAGCTTGAAAAGCTAAGTCTTTGTCAAATTGTGTGATGAGAGTGCCTGGATGAGTATAAAGTGACATATCCAATAATTGTACAGTACAGCTTTGTGTGATTGTATATTGCCCTCTTGGCTGTCTGTTAGATTTTACCTAACTTTATTACTTTATTAGACTTCACTGTGGCTCAGCTAGAGCCTGTGGAACTGGCCCATCAAAGATGTTACCAATGATGAGCCCCCCCCCCTCCCTCCCCCACCCTCTTTTTTAGAACCTTTTTTTTTTTTTAAATAGAAAATCAGGAATGAAAATTGTGCCTGATTGGTTGGAATTTAAAGTCTGTTGAAGCCGTCTTAACCAGTATTCAGCCAATTGGTTACCAGTTGTACAGGCTGTTTTTAATTTTAGTGTTGTGTTTTGTTTTTACTAGTGCTGACAAGTACATAACTGGCACTGTTATTGAAGGGAGGGGGAGCATGTAATAATTATTTTGATACAATACAGCCTGCCATCAAAGCTGCTTGTTTGGGGTTTGACTGTGAGAGAAGAAATGTGTGTGTACAGCATGCATGTGTGTGGTGTGTGTGTTGGGGGGGGTGGGGGTGAGTGTATGTGTGTGTGTGTGTGTGTGTGTACATGTATGTGTGTGTGTAAATGTATGTGTGTACGTGTACTTACACGTGTGTATGTGTGTGTCTGTGGGTGGGTGTGAGTGTAAATGTGCGTGTGTGTGTACTTACATGTGTGTGTGTGTGTGTGTACTTACACGTGTGTGTGTGTGTGTGTGTGTGTGTACTTACGTGTGTGTGTGTGTGTGTACTTACACGTGTGTATGTGTATGGGTGGGTGTGAGTGTAAATGTGTGTGTTTGTGTGTGTGTGTACTTACACATGTGTGTGTGTGTGTGTACTTACACGTGTGTGTGTGTTTGTACTTACACGTGTGTGTGTGTGTGTGTGTACCTACACGTGTGTGTGTGTGTGTACTTACACGTGCGTGTGCGTGCGTAATGCTGATACGTGTGAGACAGACAAGAGGTTTGTGTCGACCCCGCTCATCTACAGAGTGAAGAGTAAAAGAAACAACCACAGCAAACTTTGCTGACTCAGATACCTTACCCAACAGCTGACCCCCCCCCCCCCCCCCCCCCCCCCCCCCCGTATCCCCAAGTCTTCCCTTGACGTATACATATTATATATCATAGTCTTCTAGCGGCGGGACTCTTTAGCGTGCCGACTATGGTCCCCCACCACACACACACACACACACAACTCCACGCACGCAGTAATCCAGCTCGGTGCGCCAAGCCGGTGACAGAGCTAATTGGTTTAGGGTCAGCCAGTGGCGGCCGTCGTCAAGTGCCCCGTTGTCTACCTGTGACTTCCTTTGTCAGCTTTGTTAT
>JABMCL010000059.1:400000-405000 GCA_018857735.1 Alviniconcha marisindica
CACGCACGCACGCACGCACACACACACGCACACACACACACACGCACACACACACACACACACACACAGCCTCGTAGACCTTCGTCCTTTGCTTATAGAAAACGGATTTAAACCCGAGCAAAGCTTCGTCGTGCTCTTACGGTCTTTTTTATGTATTTTTTATTACTTTTTTCTAATTACAGTTAGTATTATTATTCCACACTGATCGTGCCTTGCGTCATAAACAAGTGTACAACAAGGGCGAGCTGACAACATTTTATTATCACAATAACCGGTCCGGATCAGTGCTTCAGTTCTATCAATTGTGCTTCAGTTCCCTGATTCCACCCTTGGTATTATAGATGTCGTAAACTATCAGTCACTATCCGCGGGTCGATCATTGTTTGAACTCGGTGTCTAACATACCCTGTTCAAAGAGCGACCACCGGAAAAAAAAAAAAAAAAAATACGGGAAAGAAATCTTTATGCCTACCTTTGCGAGTTATCTGCCTTGCGAGTTAAATTGTGGGAAGACACGGAGCTGTTTTGTTCGAAAAATCCAAAGCTCTTAGTGACTGCTGTTAAAGAAGACAGTCGGTTTGCTCTATGCTAAAGGTGACACCCGTACGCTTCGATGGTGCAGATAAAACCAACGGCGGCTAAAGGACGTCGACGTGTAGTCCTTTTGACTTGTTATCCGGGCTGGGGGGGGGGGGGGGGGTATTGTGCGGGTTCTGCTGGGTCTGGCGTTGGCCCGTCCGCCGATCCACGCCTCGCGTGCCTCGCGGGCGGACTCTTTGCCATACAGCTGTCTTGAAGACGACCATGCACCCCTACAGGCACCCAACGGATACCTGGTTTTTCACAGCTGTCCTGAAGACGACCGTGCACCCCTACAGGCACCCAACGGATACCTGGTTTTTCACAGCTGTCCTGAAGACCACCATGCACCCCTACAGGCACCCAACGGATACCTGGTTTTTCACAGCTGTCCTGAAGACCACCATGCACCCCTACAGGCACCCAACGGATACCTGGTTTTTCACAGCTGTCCTGAAGACCACCATGCACCCCTACAGGCACCCAACGGATACCTGGTTTTTCACAGCTGTCCTTTAAGACGACCATGCACCCCTACAGGCACCCAACGGATACCTGGTTTTTCACAGCTGTCTTGAAGACGACCGTGCACCCCTACAGGCACCCAACGGATACCTGGTTTTTCACAGCTGTCTTGAAGACGACCTGCACCCCTACAGGCACCCAACGGATACCTGGTTTTTCACAGCTGTCCTTTAAGACCACCATGCACCCCTACAGGCACCCAACGGATACCTGGTTTTTCACAGCTGTCCTGAAGACGACCATGCACCCCTACAGGCACCCAACGGATACCTGGTTTTTCACAGCTGTCTTGAAGACGACCATGCACCCCTACAGGCACCCAACGGATACCTGGTTTTTCACAGCTGTCTTGAAGACGACCATGCACCCCTACAGGCACCCAACGGATACCTGGTTTTTCACAGCTGTCTTGAAGACGACCATGCACCCCTACAGGCACCCAACGGATACCTGGTTTTTCACAGCTGTCTTGAAGACGACCATGCACCCCTACAGGCACCCAACGGATACCTGGTTTTTCACAGCTGTCTTGAAGACGACCATGCACCCCTACAGGCACCCAACGGATACCTGGTTTTTCACAGCTGTCCTGAAGACGACCATGCACCCCTACAGGCACCCAACGGATACCTGGTTTTTCACAGCTGTCTTGAAGACGACCATGCACCCCTACAGGCACCCAACGGATACCTGGTTTTTCACAGCTGTCGTGAAGACGACCATGCACCCCTACAGGCACCCAACGGATACCTGGTTTTTCACAGCTGTCGTGAAGACGACCATGCACCCCTACAGGCACCCAACGGATACCTGGTTTTTCACAGCTGTCGTGAAGACGACCATGCACCCCTACAGGCACCCAACAGATACCTGGTTTTTCACAGCTGTCTTGAAGACGACCATGCACCCCTACAGGCACCCAACGGATACCTGGTTTTTCACAGCTGTCGTGAAGACGACCATGCACCCCTACAGGCACCCAACAGATACCTGGTTTTTCACAGCTGTCTTGAAGACGACCATGCACCCCTACAGGCACCCAACGGATACCTGGTTTTTCACAGCTGTCTTTAAGACGACCATGCACCCCTACAGGCACCCAACAGATACCTGGTTTTTCACAGCTGTCCTTTAAGACGACCATGCACCCCTACAGGCACCCAACAGATACCTGGTTTTTCACAGCTGTCTTGAAGACGACCATGCACCCCTACAGGCACCCAACGGATACCTGGTTTTTCACAGCTGTCCTGAAGACGACCATGCACCCCTACAGGCACCCAACGGATACCTGGTTTTTCACAGCTGTCCTGAAGACGACCATGCACCCCTACAGGCACCCAACGGATACCCGGTTTTTCAAGCTGTCTGAAGACGACCATGCACCCCTACAGGCACCCAACGGATACCTGGTTTTTCACAGCTGTCTTGAAGACGACCATGCACCCCTACAGGCACCCAACGGATACCTGGTTTTTCACAGCTGTCCTGAAGACGACCATGCACCCCTACAGGCACCCAACAGATACCTGGTTTTTCACAGCTGTCCTGAAGACGACCATGCACCCCTACAGGCACCCAACAGATACCTGGTTTTTCACAGCTGTCCTGAAGACGACCATGCACCCCTACAGGCACCCAACAGATACCTGGTTTTTCACAGCTGTCCTGAAGACGACCATGCACCCCTACAGGCACCCAACGATACCGGGTTTTTTCACAGCTGTCCTGAAGACCACCATGCACCCCTACAGGCACCCAACAGATACCTGGTTTTTCACAGCTGTCTTGAAGACGACCATGCACCCCTACAGGCACCCAACAGATACCTGGTTTTTCACAGCTGTCCTGAAGACGACCATGCACCCCTACAGGCACCCAACAGATTCGTGGTTTTTCACAGCTGTCCTGAAGACCACCATGCACCCCTATAGGTACCAACAGATTCGTGGTTTTTAACAGCTGTCCTGAAGACGACCATGCACCCCTACAGGCATCCAACAGATTCGTGGTTTTTCACAGCTGTCCTAAAGACCACCATGCCCCCCTCTAGGTCCCAAACAGATTCGGGGTTTTTACAGCTGTCCGAAGACGACCATGCACCCCTACAGGCACCCAACAGTACTTTTTTTTTCACAGCTGTCCTAAAGACGACCAGCACCCCTACAGGTACCAACAGATTCGTGGTTTTTCACAGCTGTCCTGAAGACGACCATGCACCCCTACAGGCACCCAACAGATTCGTGTTTAATTCGCAGCTGTTCTAAGACCACCATGCACCCCTACAGGCACCCAATATATTCGTGGTTTTTCACAGCTGTTTTGAAGACCATCCTGCACCCCTACAGGCACCCAACAGGTTCGTGGTTTATTACAGCTGTCCCTAAGATCTTCCCCCCTCCCCCCCTCCCTGAACCTGAACGGGCACCCAACAAATACGTGATTTTTCACAGATGTCCTGAAGACCATCCTGCACCCACACAGACACCCAACAGATACGTGGTTTTTCACAGCTGTCCCGAAGACCCCTCCCCTCTCCCTCCTTAAACCCGAACAGGCACCCAACAGATACGTGGTTTTGTGGGTTTTCACAGCTGTCCTCAAGACCATCCTGCACCCACACATAGACGCCCAACAGATACATGTTTTTTTTCTTCTCACAGTTATCATTAAGACCACTCCCACCCTACACAGGGGCAGCTCGACGATCTTCCTTGAAAGGACGAGGGGGGCGTCATCGTCAAACAGAACTGTTTCAAAGGCAACGTTTGGGATAACGTCTGAGAGACGAGGTGGAGCGCATATGGGCTTTTCCGAGCGCCTAGATACCATCTTAAACTGAACTGAACTGAACTGAACTGATCTGATCTGGTGCCAGTTGGTTCGACCTGGTGTCACCTTCGCGGCTGACTGGCTCCTCAGTCTCAAGCACACGGTTGCACGGACCGTGCATAGTTGTCTGCACCCCGTGTCCTGATCCTATCGTGGGGCCCGGGGTCGACGCGCCCCGGAACGTCACGTAGGTGCAAGTGGTGTAGTGGTTACGGCGCTGGTCTGCCGAAAAGATCTTAAACGACGTAGGCATGCAGCTAATTGCCAGTGTTCAGGAAGACGTTCTTCTGAAGTGTTCAGAAAACAAAAACAAAAGCACAGCACACGAAAGGCGTGAGGATGTGTGTCGTGCGTGGCTCTTTTCTCGCTTTCCAGGATTATTTGGGGGGAACTACTACTATTATTACTACTACTATTTTGTCTTCTTTCTTTCTTTCTTCTTTCTTTCTTTCTTTCTTTCTTTCTTTTTTTCTTCCTTCTTTCTTCTTTCTTTCTTTCTTTCTTTCTTCTTCCTTCTTTTTTCTTTCTTCTTCCTTCCTTCTTTCTTTCTTTCTTTCCTTCTTTCTTCTTCTTTCTTTCTTCTTCTTCTTCTTCTTCTTTCTTTCTTTCTTTCTTTCTTCTTTCTTCTTCTTCTTCTTCTTCTTCTTCTTCTTCTTCTTCTTCTAAGAAGAAGAAGAAGAAGAAGAAGGGACGAGAGAGGGCCATGGTCAATCAGACGAACATTGGAACCGTTTCAAAGGCAACGTTGGGGGAAACTTCCGAGAGACGGGGTGGCGCGCACATGGGCTCTTCCGAGCGCATAGATACCATCTTGAACTGAGAGTCGGCACAGAAAGTTGACTCCAGAGAAGAAAATTCTCTCGCCGCTCCTGTCGCGTGGGGTGGGTTCGAACGCATGACCTTCCGATCGCGAGTTCGGCGTTCTACCGCTGAGCTATTATATCCCTACTGATTAAGAAGAATAGCCTCTTTTTTTTCCTTTTTTTTTTGTAATGCCTTTGTTCTCCTGCTGGTCTGCTTAGCGCGTCATCGGCCAGACTTCTATCTCAGCTTGGCTGCAGCCC
>JABMCL010000059.1:412500-425000 GCA_018857735.1 Alviniconcha marisindica
AGTCTAGAACTGTTCTCTGAAGCCTTGTCGTAAAGAAAATCCTGATCGATGCCAGTCAGATTCGCAACTAAACGTCTAGAGCTAGAGCTGTTTTCTGAAGCCTTGTCGTAAGGAAAAGTTCTGATCGATGCCAGTCAGATTCGCAACTACAAGTCTAGAGCTGTTCTCTGAAGCTTTGTCGTAAGGAAAATACTGATCGATGTTAGTCAGGTTCGCAACTGAAAGTCTAGAGCTGTTCTCTGAAGCTTTGTCGTAAGGAAAATACTGATCGATGATAGTCTGGTTCGCAACTGAAAGTCTAGAACTGTTCTCTGAAGCCTTGTCGTAAAGAAAATCCTGATCGATGCCAGTCAGATTCGCAACTAAACGTCTAGAGCTAGAGCTGTTTTCTGAAGCCTTGTCGTAAGGAAAAGTTCTGATCGATGCCAGTCAGATTCGCAACTACAAGTCTAGAGCTGTTCTCTGAAGCTTTGTCGTAAGGAAAATACTGATCGATGTTAGTCAGGTTCGCAACTGAAAGTCTAGAGCTGTTCTCTGAAGCCTTGTCGTAAGGAAAATCCTGATCGACGTCAAGTCAGGTTCGCGACTGAAAGTGTAGAGCTGTTGTCTGAAGCCTTGTCGCTTGTAATCAACAATTGTAATACCTCTCCGGAGACAACACCGTTTTTATAATTAATCAAAACAATTCCAGCCAGAATGAGTTATCAGAGCAAGTACCTGTGCATTGGTCAGTTGGGTAGCAATAACACAGCAGCCCCCCCCCCCCCCCTCCCCACACACACACACACCTCCACCACCCACGCACCCGCCCTACCCCCCACCCCTCTTCCCCTCCTGCTTGCAAGTCTGTGCCTTCAGCACCCCCCACCCCACCCCACTCCTGCCCCCCCCCCTACCCCACCCCCCCTACCCCCACTCTCTTCCCCTCTGCTCACTCGCCTCCGCAAAGAACCCGCCTCCTCCCCCCCCCCCCTCACCCCGTCCAACCCCACCCCGCCCAGCCCACCCTTTACAAAAAACTATATCAGTTCCACTCGGGTAATTGCACACAACGGCAAGGCGCCCTGTTATTAGCAGCAGCAGATCGGTAGCAGTGGTGGCGCCTTTTGTTGTGTGTATTACAGTGCTTTGTGCTCCTTCGCTCCTCCAGGACTGCACGAAACAAAAGGCGCGAGTCAGTCCCCACTGGCTGCACGGACTGCACGGACAGTCAGCAAGATTCCGTAACGTCATCTGCGGTATACGTTAGGGGATCGGCTGGGAGATCAGAGGCAACGTGTGTGTGTGTGTGTGTGTGTGTGTGTGTGTGTGTGTGTGTGTGTGTGTGTGTGTGTGTGTGTGTGTGTGTGTGTGTGTGTGTGTGTGTGTGTGTATGTGTGTGTGTGTGTGTGTTTTTCGTGTGTGTGTGTGTGTGTGTGTGTGTGTGTGTGTGTGTGTGTGTGCCGGTTTGGCCTAGCGGTAAGGCGTTAGGCCGGTAAGCAGAGGGACCTCCGCTCGGTTCGAATCCGCTTCGGCTCTCCTTTCTCTTCAAAAGCTGTGGTCTGTGGACACTGTCTTGTGACTTTGTCCCTCACAATTAATGAAACACTAAAATGGCCCTCATCGCTGCCCAGCTTAATGCAGGAGTCATTCTGGTGGTGACAGTGTAGCGATAGGTATATAATCTCCCTCTTTCCCCCTTCTCCCCGTCCCTAATAAGCCTTATGGTTTCTCTGGACGTTAAGCATCATGTTTAGGCTACTTACTTACTTACAACTTTTTCACGTGATGTGTGTCGATGCATGGGCATGCCATGTTTGGCCTTGGTTGAGTGAGTTTAGCGGCGTACGTTGCACGGAGTTGTTTCACGCTTTCTAGCGCGACTATTTTTCAGTCACGGATGTCTCGCTCGAAAAACCGGAAGAGTCTTGAACGAGTTCAACCCACTGCTGAACGCATTTCACGGTTCTGTTCAAGGACATGTTTCAAGAAACCTGGGAATAGCTCAGTGGTAGGCTATTGCGCGCTGCACTCGTGAGAAGAATTTCTCGTGTGCGATGCAACGCAATCCCTGGTAGGACCGGCGGAAAGAAAACTTTCTTCTGCAGAGTTAACTCCCCGTGCTGATTGTTTATTTTCGAATCCGTTCTACACACACCCCAGTGTTACCGCAGTGGCACGTATACTGACCCCGGTCACTCTCATTGCCAAAAGTGCGTGAGCTGGCAGGTTTACAGCTAGGATTTCATACACCCTCTCGGTGTGAACTAACCGAATTGTACTTCTGTACACGCACGCACGCACGCACGCACGCACGCACACACACACACACACACACACACACACCACACACAAGCACGCACACACACACACACACACACACACACGCAAGCACGCACACACACACACAGACACACACGCACCCGCACACATGAGCATACTCACTATACAAAACTTAATTTGTACACAACTTAAAACATCTCACAACGAAGATAGTTTTGAAGCCGAAGATACGAATCGAACCGAAGTGCTGTGCCTACGAATACGTGTGTCGCAGCCAAAGAACCACGACCTCTCGCCAATTTACGTCACAGCAGCCATGGTGTAAAATGAATTATAGGGGCAAAATGCCTTCAGCTGTGACCGGGGACGGCCCAGGAAGGAAATCATATTTCTATATTATTGTCCACAGCGCTTACTGGCCAAAGAACTGCTGTCTCTATTGTCTACAACGTTTACTGGGTAATGAGTGGCTATCTTTCTGGTCGACAACGCTTACTGGCCAAGGAATTTCTGTCTCCATTGTCAACAACGCTTACTGGCCAAGAAACTGCTATATCTATTGTCTGCAGTGTTTACTGGCCAAGGAACTACTGTCTCTATTGTCTACAACGCTTACTGGCCAAGAAACTGCTACCTCTATTGTCTGCAGTGCTTACTGACCAAGAAACTGCTATCTCTATTGTCTGCAGTGCTTACTGGCCAAGGAACTACTGTCTCTATTGTCTACAACTCTTACTGCATGGCCAAATAATTGCTATTTCTATTGTCTGCAGCGCCAACTGGTCAAGGAACTGCTATCTCTATTGTCTACAACGTTAACTGGCCAGGGAATTGCTGTCTCTATTGTCTACAGCGCTAACTGGCCAAGGAACTGCTGTCTCTATTGTTTACAACGCTAACTGGCCAAGGAACTGCTATCTCTATTGTTTACAACGCTAATTGGTCAAGGAACTGCTATCTATATTATTTACAACGCTTACTGGCCAAGGAACTGCTATCTATATTGTTTGCAACGCTTACTGGCCAAGGAACTGCTATCTATATTGTTTACAACGCTTACTGGCCAAGGAACTGCTATCTATATTGTTCACAACGCTAACTGGCCAAGGAACTGCTATCTATATTGTTTACAACGCTAACTGGCCAAAGAACTGCTATCTCTATTGTTTACAACGCTAACTGGCCAAAGAACTGCTATCTCTATTGTTTACAACGCTAACTGGCCAAAGAACTGCTATCTATATTGTTTACAACGCTAACTGGCCAAAGAACTGCTATCTATATTGTTTACAACGTTTACTGGGCAATGAGTGGCTATCTTTCTGGTCGACAACGCTTACTGGCCAAGGAATTTCTGTCTCAATTGTCAACAGCGCTTACTGGCCAAGAAACAGCTATCTATATTGTCTGCAGTGTTTACTGGCCAAGGAATTGCTATCTCTATTGTCTACAACGCTTGCTGGCCAAGAATTTTCTATCTCTATTGGCAATAGCGCTTACTGGCCAAGAAACTGCTACCTCTATTGTCTGCAGTGCTTACTGACCAAGTAACTGCTATCTCTATTTTCTGCAGTGCTTACTGGCCAAGGAACTACTGTCTCTATTGTCTACAACGCTTTCTGCATGGCTAAGGAACTGCTGTATCTATTGTCTACAGCGCTAACTGGCCAGGGAACCGCTATCTATATTGTCTACACGCTAACTATTATTATTATTCATCGCTTTTATATAGCACTATTCTCTGCTCTCAAGCAGATTCACTGCGTACATGTTACATGCGATTCTGAATGAGTGACTGTATCCTTTACAGCGCATATTTTTAATATCCACGAAAGTGGTGTACTGATAGCGCTCTTTGGTTGTTGCATGGCTGGTGCCACGTGAAACTGCTGCCGTCTCGGCGCAAGTTCTGTGCATACCATTCAACTATGCAAAAGTGTACAGAGTCACTTCTTTCAAAGCCACACAGGTAGGGTGTATGTGTGTTTAGCTGTAACCTGCCATCTGCACTTTGGGCGGAATGACCGGGATCTTTTACGTGCTACTGCGGTAACACGGGGGTGAACAAAATTCTCCCGCCGCTCCTGCCGGGACTCGAACCCGGTACCTTTCGATCACGAGTCCGACGCTCTAACCATTGAGCTGTCTCCGCTCCCCAACTGGCCAAGGACCTGCTATCTCTGCTGTCTACAACGCTGACTGGCCAAGGAACTGCTGTCTCTACAGTCTACAACGCTAACTGGCCAAGGAACTGCTGTCACTACTGTCTACAACGCTAACTGGCCAAGGAACTGCTGTCTCTACAGTCTACAACGCTAACTGGCCAAGGAACTGCTGTCTCTACAGTCTACACCGTTAACTGGCCGAGGAACTGCTGTCTCTACAGTCTACAACGCTAACTGGCCAAGGAACTGCTGTCTCTACTGTCTACAACACTTACTGGCCAAGAAACTGCCATCTCTATTGTCTGCAGCGCTTACTGGCCAGAGAACCGCTATCTATATTGCCAACAACGCTAACTGGCCAAGGATCTGCTGTCTCTATTGTTTACAACGCTTAAGGGCGACAGGGAACTGCTATCTAGACTATATTGTCTACAACGCTTACTGGCCAAAGAACTGCTATCTCTATTGTCTGCAGCGGTTCAGTACTGGCCTTACCGCCTTACTCCACTTCACCGGCCTGTGGCAACTCTAGCTATCACACAGTGGGTGGTACCATCTATAATTATTGTTAACAATGCTAACTGGCCAAGGATCTGCTGTCTCTGTTGTCTGCAGCGGTTCAGCACTGGCCAGGGAATTGCTGTCTCTATTGTCTACAACGTTTACTGGCCAAGAAACTGCCATCTCTATTGTCTGCAGCGCTTACTGGCCAGAGAACCGCTATCTATATTGCCAACAACGCTAACTGGCCAAGGATCTGCTGTCTCTATTGTTTACAACGCTTAGTGGCGACAGGGAACTGCTATCTAGACTATATTGTCTACAACGTTTACTAGCCAAAGAACTGTTATCTCTATTGTCTGCAGCGGTTTTAGTACTGGCCTTACCGCCTTACTCCACTTCACCGGCCTGTGGCAACTCTAGCTATCACACAGTGGGTGGTACCATATATAATTATTGTTAACAACGCTAACTGGCCAAGGATCTGCTGTCTCTATTGTCTGCAGCGGTTCAGCACTGGCCAGGGAATTGCTGTCTCTATTGTCTACAACGTTTACTGGCCAAAGAACTGCTATCTCCATTGTCTGCAGCGGTTTCTGGCCAGAGAAACCGCTATCTGTATTGCCAACAACGCTAACTGGCCAAGGATCTGCTGTCTCTATTGTTCACAACGCTTAAGGGCGACAGGGAACTACTATCTAGGCAATAGTGTCTACAACGCTTACTGACCAAGGAACCGCTATCTATATTGTCTGCAGCGGTTCGGTACTGGCCAGGGAATTGCGGTCTCTATTGTCTACAGCATTTACCGGCCAAAGAACTGCTGTCTCTATTGTCTGCAGCGGTTCAGTACTGGCCAGGGAATTGCGGTCTCTATTGTCTGCAACGCTTACTGGCCCAAAAACTGCTGTCTCTATTGTCTGCAGTGGTTCAGTACTGGCCAGGGAATTGCGGTCTCTATTGTCTGCAACGCTTACTGGCCAAAAAACTGCTGTCTCTATTGTCTGCAGTGGTTCAGTACTGGCCAGGGAATTGCGGTCTCTATTGTCTGCAACGCTTACTGGCCGAAAAACTGCTGTCTCTATTGTCTGCAGCGGTTCAGTACTTGCCAGGGAATTGCTGTCTCTATTGTCTACAACGTTTACTGGCCCAAAAACTGCTATCTCTATTGTCTGCAGCGGTTCAGTACTGGCCAGGGAATTGCTGTCTCTATTGTCTACAACGTTTACTGGCCCAAAAACTGCTATCTCTATTGTCTGCAGCGGTTCAGTACTTGCCAGGGAATTGCTGTCTCTATTGTCTACAACGTTTACTGGCCAAAGAACTGCTATCTTTATGGTCTGCAGCGGTTCAGTACTGGCCAGGGAATTGCTGTCTCTATTGTCTACAACGTTTACTGGCCAAAAAACTGCTATCTCTATTGTCTGCAGCGGTTCAGTACTTGCCTTACCGCCTTACTTCACCTCACCGGCTTGTGTCGGGCAACTCTAGCTGCCACACGGTGGGTGGTACCGTCTGAAAGAATGTGCGCGGTGAACGAAGAGATCCTGTTGCAGTTTAGCAGACAAGTAGTGACATGCACTTATAACTTCCGCTCGCTGTGTCAGCTAGTCTGCAAGTCACTCGGTCAGTATGCCCAACGTTTGATCACCTGATCACATGGAGTTAGCTAGCGGCTGGTATTCAATGCACAGTCAACCAGATATACGGACGAACAAAACAAAACAAAAAATCCATCCAGTCATAAGCAAAAGCCTAGCTTGTTTAATGCTCATGCAATGAGTCTGTTTTCCCATACTTACATGAACGTAAATAAACTTTGCTTAAACCAACAAGCAAACGTCTGGCGACACAAGTACATTTCCTTTATGTCTGAACAGCCCGAGCAAGCTACATTCTGTGGCCCCTTGTTGGGAAGGGGGGGGGAAGAGAAAAAAAGAACAGCAGGCTAGTACACCTCATATGACACGAAGTACTACGTCAGAAAATAAAAACGGAACAAAATAAATAAATTAACAAACGTTAAGTGTATGCAGCACAGCCCCCAAGCCACCACGCTTCCTGATCTAGCTATCTGAGGATGTTGATGATGATGATGATGATGTAGAACTTCATGTCCTCGGATGTCGGTTGACATATTAGGGACAAACTGTGACCAATTTATTTATTTTGTTCCGTTTTTATTTTCTGACGTAGTACTTCGTGTCATATGAAGTGTACTAGCCTGCAGTTCTTTTTTTCTTTTTTCTTTTTTTTTCCCCTTCCCAACAAGGGGCCACAGAATGTAGCTTGCTCGGGCTGTTCAGACATAAAGGAAATGTACTTGTATCGTCAGACGTTTGCTTGTTGGTTTAAGCAAAGTTTATTTACGTTCACGTAAGTATGGGAAAACAAACTCATTGCATGAGCATTAAACAAGCTAGGCTTTTGCTTATGACTGGATGGATTTTTTGTTTTGTTTTGTTCGTCCGTATATCTGGTTGACTGTGCATGGTTCAGTGTTGCTTTACGGCCACAGAAACCGTAAGGCTCATTAGGGACGGGGAGCCCAGTACAGTCACCTCGACTTTCACACAGCTCCTGAACTCTGATTTGAGGATGTACCTCTGGTGGAGTTTATGTACCTGGTATTTACACGCATGCCAGGTGAGAGTTACCGTAGGCGACTCAGGTCTTTGCTGTTGTACTGGTGTAACGTCTTTCGAGCGCTAATTAACTCCCTTGTTTGTTGATTCCACAGCTTTGGGGTTTAGTTATCTCACGCACTCCCTTGTGTGTTGATTCTAGCTATCAACGTTCAGACTGTCGTAGAAAAAGGTAACTGCATGGTCAAACTCGCTTAACGCCCACTTGTCTCCGATGAGGTACTGGCGGGGACCGAGATCCCAGGCAGTGGAGGAAGAGGGAGACTGACTATACCTGACGCTACACCGTCGCCACCAGAATGATTCTGCATTAAGCTGGGCAGCAGTGTAAGCCATTTTAATGTTTCATTAACTGTGATGGCAAGGTCGCAAGACAGTGTCCATAAACCACAACTTTTGAAGAAAGAAGTGAGCCGAAGCGGAATGGAACCGTGGTCCTTCTGCTCACCAGCCTTACCGCTAGATCCAAACATATGAAAGATTAAAACTAACGCTGTTTATTATGACAAAACACAACATGCTAATTTTCGGGGTAATTCCCGCTTTTCAAGCTACAAAATAACACTTAAACAGCAGTAAAACGGTGAAAAATGAGGTATACATTTCATTTCTTCAAAACAGCTCAACCAAAAACAGATAAGTATCCTACATCTCACTTTCCATGCTTAATTATTGTTTAAGTGTTTTGTAGCTTGAAAATCGCCCTGATATAACCGCACTGCTTGACTGGGCGTAAAACACCAATTTACTTACTTGTAGCTTGAAAACAGGGTATACCCAAAACAATTCGCATGTTGTGTTTTGTCATAATAAACAGCGTTCTTTTTCAACGTTTTAAGTGTTTGGATCTTGTTTCAGAACACTAGCAGTCATTCTCGTTTCACATCTTTTTGCAATACCCCTAGGCTAAACCAGCTCACAGTGTAAAAAATAAATAAATACATATATATATATATATATATATACAGAAAGAAAGAAAGAAAGAATAGGCATGGTCTGGAGCAAATTTATATTCTGCAGGCTCCCGCGGGAACCTGCATCAATGGCTTGTAACGACGAACAGATCGATCTCGGGTGACCGTTCATGTCCCGCAGGCCCACATTGGAAACTGCGTTAGCCACGTACATCTAACGCAAAGAAAACGTAGTGAGGATTTTGGAACCTGCGTTAGCCACGTACATCTAACGCAAGGAAAACGTAGAAAGGGTCTGGGTCCTTCGTATAGCCACGTACATATAACGCAGGGAAAACATATCTAGAGTAAATAAAAACAACAGTAACACCACATTGTATTCAAAACTTCGGCTTTCTTGAAACTTTTCTCATTGAACTGAGACTGAAGAATGAAGGAAAACGTAGACAGGGTTTGGAAAACGTGACGGTGAAATTAGAAGACAAAAGAATCCCGACAACTGATGAAGTGTGCATCTCTTTCTCCACCAGACTTAAAGGGAGAACCTAGACTTTCGAAATGAACGAATGATACTTTATGAATCTGTATAAAAAAATAAAATTAAAAAATAATAATAAAAAAATAAACAATTCCACGCAACAAAATGTGTGTTCACAGCGCAGGGGTTCTGGAGAGAGAAGTACACATTTTCATACGCGCACGTCGTAGGCAGCAGAAGGAATTTTAAAGCAAGCACACACACACACACACACACACACACACACACACACACACACACACACACACACACACACACACAACACACACAACACACAACACACACACACACCACAACACACACACACACACAAATAACACACACACACACACACACACACACAACACACACACACACACACACACCACACACACACACACACAAAACACACACACACACACACACACACACACACACACACACACACACACACACACACACACAGCACACCACGGTCAGGGGGCAGAGGTCAACCCGAACCTGGATTTAGTCATCCTGTCATTCATCGGGGCTGTACACTTCAATTATGTGTGGACCAACATCGGTCATCCATTATAGGTTGTGTAATAAGCATGCCAAGCCTCTAACAGCTAAAAGGCCATGCATTCACTCAGTTGACATGTGGGCTCTAGGTTTGTACGCAGGTGTTGACATGGGCTTGGGTCTACACATACCTAGGTCCATGGGCGTTGATAAGTAAGCTACATCGTCAAACACTGCTTTCAGATTCTCTCAAGCTCGTGGTGACAATGTGTGCGTGTTTACAAGTAAAGCAAATACAAGCGTGTTAATTCCTGCTCTAGTTTTAGATGCCGACATGCTATTTCCATTTGGGTTCACGCGAAATGTAAAACTGTCTGGATTAATGTTGATAAAATCCTGATTGCAGACAGACTTGTTTTGTAGGTGTATCACTGTTGTTATGACATGATTCATACACTTCTTGTTAGCCTCTTTTCATTCTCTTATCCCCCCCCCCCCCCACACACACACACACACACATACGCACACACACACGTACGCACGCACACGCATACACACACACACATTCACACACACACACACACACACACGCACACAGCACGCACGTACACACACACACACACACACACACACACACACACACACACACACCACACACCACGCACACGCACGCACGTACACACACACACACACACACACACACACACACACACACACACACACACACACACGCACGCACGACACCACACACACACCACACCACCCCCCCCCCCCCCCCCCCCCCGCCCCGACCGCCTCCCAACCTCTGTCTGCAAAAAGATGCAATTGTTCTTTAAGCAAATTGTCATTTTACGTATTTATTTCGAATAATAAAGTTATTTTGTATTTGTATTTTTTATATGGTCAGAGCAATAATAATTGTGGTATTAACTGCGATGGTATAGGGTTGCGTAATTACGCGAAAGGAAACCTGTCATCGTCCTATTGTGACCACTGTCATCGTGCTATTGTGACCACTGTCATCGTGCTATTGTGACCACTGTCATCGTGCTATTGCGACCACTGTCATCGTGCTATTGTGACCACTGTCATCGTGCTATTGTGACCACTGTCATCGTGCTATTGCGACCACTGTCATCGTGCTATTGTGACCACTGTCATCGTGCTATTGTGACCACTGTCATCGTGCTATTGTGACCACTATCATCGTCCTATTGTGACCACTGTCAAAGTCTGTTATTGTGGTGCGGTGACGTATAGCTTATGTCAGTCTTAGTTCGTTTTACTGACGCTGTCGTTGTTGACATTAACGGACAAACTGAGCACAGTAGGGGGGCTCCGTGCTATTCCGGTGGAAGGGAGGGGAGGTGCTGGGGAGGGGGAGGGGGGGGGGGCTATGCGTGTGTCCCAGTAACTACGAGTATCAGTAACTTCTTATTCGTCAGGGGGGGGGGGGTGAATGTTCATTTGAAGATGTGTCCAGAACTACTCACTAGTTTGAATACGCAAACATATTTTTTTTTAATGATTTATTGATAGCCTCTTTCGCTCTAGCCTTTCTTTAAGCTGTTCTTGTCATCGCAGCCTTCGTAATTAATGTTACTTTCACGCATTTGTCATAAAAAATATATAAAAAATACCACCGACGATAAACCGATGTGGGCCCCTATTCATACCTATAAATCGTGTACGCGAAAGCCAAACAGAAAAGTGCCGAAATGCTGCATCGGCTATAAACTAGATGAGACCTCCGAGCTCTGATAAAATCTTAGATAGGTCGACAGAAATAATCTAAAATTCCTGATGCATTAAATTCCATCAAGGTCCTTTCAGCTTACAACATAACCGGGCTGGTATAAACGTGTGGTGTAGATAACGTGGTTCGATTTTAGGCAAAGCGTATCCATATTCTACCGGTATGGTGTATCCATATTCTACCGGTATGACGTATCCATATTCTACAGGTATGACGTATCCATGTTCTACCGGTATGACGTATCCATATTCTACCGGCATGATGTATCCATATTCTACGACTAGACGTATTCATATATTCTACCGGTATGACGTATCAATATTCTACCGGCATGACGTATCCATATTATCCATATTCTGCTATCAAGACGTATCCATAGTCTACCGTCAATATGTATCCATAGTCTATCATGCGTATATACCATCAACACACACACACACACACACACACACACACACACACACACACACACACACACACGGACGAAAATTTAACGTTTGAAGACGTAGCACATACAAAACACACACACACACACACACACACACACACACACACACACACACACACACACACACGTGCCTATGCACGCAAAACCATACGTTTTGTACAACATGACCTACCTACCTAAGAGTCTTGCCCAAGAAAATGCGGCAAGGATACCGTGTCTAGTTGCATCCTCGCATGGCTACAAGGAAGCGGACAACTGCAATGATCGTCCGGCAAACCCACAAATCTCAACTGAGTAGAGCCCTATGGTCCCGAGAATCTTGTCTCGCGCTGTTTTTTCCCGTGGAGAACGTGCCTGCTTGATAACCCCAGGACGGCCTTCGCTTAAAAGTCCTTGTAACAACAGAGGGATTTGTGAGCCGGTTTGGCCTAGCGGTAAGGCGTTAGGGCTGGTAAGCGGAGGGACCTCGGTTCGAATCCGCTTCGGCTCTCCTTTCTCTTCAAAAGATGTAGTCTGTGGACACTGTCTTGTGGCTTCGTCCCTCACAATTATGAAACATTAAAATGGCTCTCATCCCTACCCACCTTAATGCATAAGTCATTCTGGTGGTGACAGTGTAACGATAGGTATATAATCTCTCTCTCTCCTCCATCCCCCCCCCCCCCCCACCTCCATACCCCTTCTCCCCGTCCCTAATAAGCCTTATGGTTTCTGTGGACGTTAAGCACCATATTTACTAGAGGGATTTATGTCAGAAGTGAGAAGCTGGTCTCCGCCCGTACGGCAGA
>JABMCL010000059.1:435000-442500 GCA_018857735.1 Alviniconcha marisindica
AGAGACAGAACGAGAAAGAGAGAGAGAAGGAGAAGGAGAGAGAGAGAGAAAGAGAGAGAAGAGAGAGAAGAGAGAGAGAAGGAGAGAGAGAGAGAAGGAGAGAGAGAGAGAAGGAGAGAGAGAAGATGGAGCAGAGAGAGAGAAAAGGGAGAGAGAGAGAGAGAGAGAGAGAGAGAGAGAGAGACAGAGATGCTACTGCATACATCGATCAATAAGACAAGCAAGGTAAGGTGAAATATGAGCAATCACAATAGGTTATGTGCAATATTTTACAACAATACGAACTATATATTTTAAGAACTAAAACAGGATTTAATTATGCATTCGTAAAGCGTGTGTTCGGGAAAGAGAGATGACTTGTAAGTAAGCAAACATGGTGCTTAACGTCCACAGAAACTATAAGGCTTATTAGGGACGAGCGGGATGACTGGGTGTATTGCGCGGTTCAATGAAGCTGGTTTGCACGAGTGAATGCTCTTTGTAATCTTTCGCGCAAGAAGTCGCGAGAGGTCGCAGCGTCACTTCCGGGCCGATTTCTGAGTAGGCGTTGCTTCACGCTGGGTATAACAGCGGAAGTTGAACCTAGAATTGCGAAGCAGTACAAAGGCCAATACTGTTGCGTTGCAAAAATTACCGTGGCAGGGGATGGAGGGTTGGGGGAAAAAGTGTCTTGCGTCGTTTTTTGGCTCGACCTGAAGATCGCGAGTTCGTGGAAAAAAATGCGTTTTGGGGCACCCTATAGCACGAGCAACAAGTTATTGCTTGTTGCCAAACACATTCTGACTACGGGCCTCCAAAAATGCCTTTAAAGTTGGCAGTGTAAAATCGAAAATTCACTGTCACCACCTTCCACTGTGAAGAAAGTACGCACCGGAAGTAAAAGCAGCCAAGGGACTTAAGCGATGCCGGGCAAAACTCAAGGGAGTTAACAACCCCGCCTAAATCGCCCAAGTAAACATGGTGCTTAACGTCCACAGAAACCGTACGGCTTATTAGGGACGGCAATCGCCCATGATGATGATGAAGTGATGCTTAATGTCCTCAGATGTCAGTTGACATATTAGGGACAAGTTGTGACCAATGCCGAAGCACGGTTCAATAATTCTTTACGTCCACGGAAACCAGAAGGCTCGTTAGGACGGACAGCTCAGGACGGCCACCTCGACTCTCGCACAGCTCCTGAACTACGGCAATCGCCCTATAGGTGCCCGGGCATGTATACGCACGGACTAAAAAGTAATTCTCCCCTGTTTGTCTGACAAGAAAAGGGCCATCGTCAGTGAGACGAACCCCGGAACGGTCTCAAAGGCTATTTATAAAGCGCTAGGGGAAAACTTCTGAGAGAGACGCGTGGAGCGCATATGGGCTTTCCCGGGCGCGTAGATACCATCCTGAACTGATGTGAACTCTGCGCTGTCTTACCGTAGTCGTACTGGTGCTTGCTGGGCTCCTTGGGCTTGGGCTCGATCAGGAACACGCCGTTGAAACCAATCTTTTTCTTGTAGGCTGAGAACATTAGAAACACGTTTCATGCCATGGAAACCAATCTTCTTGTAGGCTGAGAACATTAGAAACTCGTCAAACAGAATGACTCAATCTTCTTGTAGGCTGAGAAAACATTATAAACACGTTTCATGCCATAAAAAAACAATCTTCTTGTAGGCTGAGAACATTACAAAGACGTCACACAGAATGACTCAGTCTTCTTTTTGTAGGCAAAGAACGTTATAAACACGTCACACAGAAATATTCAATCTTCTTCTTGTAGAATGGCAGTAACACCACCTTTTTTGTTTTTGTTTTGTTGTTTGTGGACAAGCATAATGTATCAGTCAATCTGGAACATCACCGCTATCTACACACACAAACACACGCTTGCACCCCCCCCCCCCCACCGTCTACACAGCACACACACACACACACACACACACACACACACACAGCCACACACACACACACACACACACACACACACACATCGCTCGCGCGCACGTACACATACACACGTACGCTAGCACACACACACACACACAACTGACCAATAGCCATGCGGAAGAAGGCGGCCATATGGTCCAGCTCAGCTCGGACATTGCTGTTCAACAGGCTGTGGAATCCCTCACGTCCTCCCCAGAACACTGCACAACACGCACAGTCACAAAACACAGTCACAACACACAGTCACAACACACAGAGTCACAACACACAGTCACAACACACACAGTCACAACACACAGTCACAACACACACGGTCACAACACACAGTCACAACACACACGGTCACAACACACATTCACAACACACGTAGTCACCACACATACAGTCACAATACACATAGCCACAACACACAGTCACAACACACACAGTCACAACACACACAGTCACAACACACATAGTCGCAACACACAGTCACAACATCCACGGTTACAACACACACACACACACACACACACACACACACACACACACACACACACAGTCACAACACACACACACACACACACACACACACACACACACACACACACACACACACACACACACAGTCACAACACACAGTCAATTTACGACAAAATAAATTGCACACAGCCAGTTGCAAAAAACAAAAAACGAAACAAAACAAAAATTAGCCAAGAGAACTATAGGCCTACACAAACGATATGTTATTTTTATTTAGCAAAAACAAACACAGTAACGAACACGGTTACGTCATTCACGAACACACAAAGTAGAGGCGGACTGGGATCCCCGCCCAGCTCCCCCCCCCCCCCCCCCCCCCCCCCCCCCCCCCCCCCCCAACCCAACTCTCCCCCTTGCCAGTTTGTTGGATACGGCCACGTCTTCTAGACCAAAAGGCAGTCCTTGTGCATGCATGCACTGTGTTTCACTACGGAAAGCCTGATCTCGCTCAAATAATTTAAAGGAATTAGCTTTCACAAGCTTGGTGAAAAACAACAACGAATTTTTGTTAGGGAATTTGGTTATTTTCGTCACGATTTGTATGTTGCTTCTCTCTCTCTCTCTCTCAGCGGCCTTGATATAACCGTACCGGTTGACTGGGTGTAAAACACCAACTTACTTACTTACTCTCTCTCTTTCTTCTTTTTTTCATCTGCCGGCTAATGTTACCAAAACATTACCAATCATTATGAGTTAAAAATAGATTGGGTAAAACCCTCGACTATGCACACCTTTTCTCGTGGACATTTTTTCCCTTTTTTTTCTTTCTAGAACGTTGCGACATGTCACCAAAAGTTCACTCCACTGAGAGACAAAGCAATCGGGGACAAAAATGATAGCAATCCACATAACATGCATTTCTTCCTGACCTGCATGCAAAACAGAAGTTCTGTCTGTGATGCCAAAGACACTTTGGTGACGTCAAAATGAATCGCGGGAAAAAAAAAGGGTGCACACAAGAGAGTGGTTGTCAGCTCGTCAAACAAGAGGTATAGCGTTGATGTCCAAAAAATGTCACCTTAAGTTATAAAACCGATATAAAATCAACAGCGCGTCCAATCACGGAACATTTACTGCGGATCATGTTCGTTTACCTGCTCCAAAACAAAAGTTCCCCAAAAGTCAAAACAAAAACAAACAAAACATATATATATATATATATATATAAAAATTATAATATATATATATATATATATATATATATGAAGTCACCACGCCCCAGTTTTGTACTCCACTTTTTCTAAGTAAGCAAGTAAACATGATGCTACATCACAAAAACGAAAAAGGCTTTTGGGGACAGGGAAAGGTTGGGGGTGGGGGTGGGGGAGTGGATGGGGGGGAAAAAAACCGAAGAGACCGTCAGCCACCGCCAGAACTTCAATGTTAAGGAGGTGGGGACCCCGCCAATGCAAAGCAACTTGTGTTCTCCGCGAACTGCTGTTTCAACTTTTTCTAGGCCAAAGTGTGCATACAGTTATAGTCAAGCTGCATGCTCTGGGATCCACCAAACCGCGATCTATTAGCTGATGTAAGTGGAAGAAGATCCAAACATAATTACAAAAGGTTCAAAAGAACGCTATTTATTAGGACAAGATAAAACCAGCAAATTTTAGGGGTAATCCGCTTTGTCAAGCTACAAAACCACACGTAAACTCAATTCAATTCAAAAAAACTTTAATCATCCCACAAGGGGAAATTTTGTTGTGGTCATAGGCATAAAGTGGAGTACAACAGCTAAACGGTCAAAAATGATGAAAAATGAAGTGAAAAGCTAAACCACTTATCTGTTTTCGGCTGAGCTATGCTGTTTTTCTGTCCAGTGCTTGGAAGGCTCCAAGTAAGTGGAAGAAATTAAACCACACTGTTACTCACCGAAGTTCTAAAATATTTTTTTTAATCTGTTTTCGGCTGAGCTATGTTGCTTTCCTGTCCAGTGTTTGGAAGACTCCAAGTAAGTGGAAGAAATTAAACCAGGCGGTGACTCACCGAAGTTCTCGGCCCCCAGTTTCTTGGCCACGTCCAGCCCTTTCTTGACCTGGGCAGCAGCGTAAGCCACGACGTGGGCGTCCGGGTTGGTGGAGGCTCCGTTCATGTAGCTGGGGCCACACACCAGCAGTTATTACTGACACACCCACACGCTTTATTAAGTGTTTTTAAGACAGAGAAGAGGGGGGGGGGGAGAGACGACAGAGACAGACAGACAGAGACAGACAGACAAGACAGACAGCAGACAGACAGACGACAGACAGGACAGGGAAGAAAGAGAAAGACAGAGACAGACAGACAGAAAGAGAAAAACAGACAGAAGACAAGAAGACAGACAGACAGACAGGCACAAAAGAGAGAGGAGAGAAGAAGAGAGAGAGAGAGAGAGAGAGGACAGAGACAGAGACAGAGACAGAGACAGAGACAGAGACAGAGACAGAGAGACAGAGAGACAGGCAGAGACAGTCAGACAAACAGAAAGAAAGAAAGAGAGACAGACAGAGAGAGACAGACAGAGACAGAGAGAAAGACAGAGTCTGACAGACAGAGAAGGAAAGAAAGAGAGACAGACAGACAGAGAGACTGACAGACATGGGCAGCAACGTAAGCCACGACGTGGGCGTCCGGGTTGGTGGAGGCTCCGTTCATGTAGCTGGGGCCACACACCAGCAGTTATTACTGACACACCCACACGCTAAACAGCATAAACCACGTCGGTACGTTGAGACAGAGGGAAAATACTTACACTGTACTTAGAGAGAGAAAGGGGGAGGGAGAGAGAGAGAGGAGGGGGGAGGGAGGGAGAGAGAGAGAGAGAGGAGAGAGAGAGAGAGAGAGAGAGAGAGAGAGAGACAGACAGACAGACAGACAGACAGACAGACAGACAGACAGACAGACAGTGAGACTGACAGACAGTGGGCAGCAGCGTAAGCCACGACGTGGGCGTCCGGGTTGGTGGAAGCTCCGTTCATGTAGCTGGGGCCACACACCAGCAGTTATTACTGACACACCCACACGCTAAACAGCATAAACCACGTCGGTACGTTGAGACAGAGGGAAAATACTTACATTGTACTTAGAGAGAAAAAGGGGGGAAGAGGGAGAGGGGGGGAGGGAGGGAGAGGAGAGAGAGGGGGGGAGGGAGGAGAGAGAGAGAGGGAGGGAGAGAGAGGGAGGAAGGAGAGAGAGGAGAGAGAGAGAGGGAGGAGGAGAGAGGAGAGAGAGAGAGAGAGACAGAAGACAGACAGACAGACAGAGACAGACAGACAGACGACGATAGAGAGCACTGACGACTGGGCGTCCGGGTTGGTGGAGGCTCCGTTCATGTAGCTGGGGCCACACACCAGCAGTTATTACTGACACACCCACACGCTAAACAGCATAAACCACGTCGGTACGTTGAGACAGAGGGAAAATACTTACATTGTACTAGAGAGAGAAAGGAGGGGGGGGGAGAGAGAGAGACAGAGGAAGACAAGCAGGGGACAGAGAGAAGAAACAAGAGAGAAGAGAGACAGAGAGAGAGAGAGACAGAGAAGAGAGAGAGAAAGGAGGAGAGAGAGAGAGAGAGACACAGAGAGAGAGAGATGGAGACAGACAGACAGACAGAGACAGACAGACAGAGAGAGACAGTCAGACAGAGAAGGAAAGAAAGAGCGACAGACAGACAGACTGACTGACAGACAATGTCTACCATGTATTGTCAGAGAAAAAGAGACAGACCGGCAGGCAGGCCTTACAGACAGGCCGACAAACATCTTATATTTGTACAAAGCCAAATATCTATCTGGTATTTAGGTCATACGAATAATGCATATGTTTGTCTTTGTTGCTTTGCACAACAATGCGTCGCTGTTTTTCTTCTTCTCACAATGGGTTGTAAATTATGAATTGTGTACTCGTGCTCGCACGCGCTTCTACTGGTCCTACTGAAAGCATCGCCAGACAGCAAGCAGTTTGCCTTGCTACGTGGTCCTATGAAAGCATCGCCAGACAGCAAGCAGTTTGCCTTGGTCCCGTACCGTGGATGGGCGAACAAGTTGCACGTGGCCCACAGCAGCTTTACTCCCGTCTTCTTCTGCAGCTCCAGGGCCAGGTCCGTCAGCTGGTCCAGGTTTTGTCCCGACTGCTTGATGTTGTCGCCTTCCGGGGCAATGTCTCTGCAAGCAGGTTGAAACGGAATACAGTCTGGATTCTGATCAATGTCCCTCTTGCAAGCAGGTTGAAACGGAATACAGTCTGGATTCTGATCAATGTCTCTGCAAGCAGGTTGAAACGGAATACAGTCTGGATTCTGATCAATGTCTCTGCAAGCAGGTTGAAACGGAATACAGTCTGGATTCTGATCAATGTCCCTCTCTGCAAGCAGGTTGAAACGGAATACAGTCTGGATTCTGATCAATGTCCCTCTCTGCAAGCAGGTTGAAACGGAATACAGTCTGGATTCTGATCAATGTCCCTCTCTGCAAGCAGGTTGAAACGGAATACAGTCTGGATTCTGATCAATGTCTCTGCAAGCAGGTTGAAACAGAATACAGGCTGGGTTCTGATCTATGTCTGTGCAAGCAGGTTGAAACAGAATACAGGCTGGGTTCTGATCCATGTCTGTGCAAGCAGGTTGAAACAGAATACAGTCTGGATTCTGATCAATATCTCTCTCTGCAAGCAGGCTGAAACAGAATTCAGGTTGGATTGCGATCAATGTCTGTAATTCAAAATGCAGTCTGGATTCTGACCAATGTCTCTGCAAGCAGGTCGAACTCAAAACATGATCTGGGTCCTGATCAAATGTCTCTGCAAGCAGGTTGAAACAGAATCAAGTCTAGAATCCAGTCTGGATTCTGATCAATACTTCTGCAAGCAGGTTGAAACAGAATTCAGTCCGGATTCTGATCAGTGTCTCTCTATGCAAGCATGTTAAATTCAAAATGCAGGCTGAAACAGAATAGAGTCTGGATTCTGATTAATGCCTCTGCAATAAATTGAACTCAAAATGAAGTCTGGGTCCTGATCAAAGTACAAAAATGGTGCAAATAAAATACCTCGTGGTCTGTAGCA
>JABMCL010000059.1:452500-537500 GCA_018857735.1 Alviniconcha marisindica
ACATACACTAACCAAACAACGTTCCACTAGCTCAGAGTATCATGAAAAAAAAGTATCACAGACAAAAGTACAGACAGGTACCAACAGTCAGTTCGGTATTAAAAATCAAAACAAAACAAAGTGTGTTTGTAAGGTTTCATGTTCTTGCTGCTGCTAGTGCAAAAGGCTATTCTAAAGAGCATTCTTTTGTGAAGCACCATCCCTGGTCACACACACACACACACACACACACACACACACACACACACACACACCCTGACATACGCAGAAGCACATGCACACACTCTCTCTCATACATGCAAATTCACACACAAAAACAGATTGATTAAGGTTTTATTAGAAATATGTTCAGCTAGAAGTATGTGTATAATTATGTATAATATATATTTATAAAATTTTACATAGAGTACATTAACTGACTACACAACAAGTAGCAAGAACCAAACAATGTTCCACTAGCACAGAGTATCATGAGAAAAAGTATCACAGACAAAACCACAGACAGGTGCCAACAGTTAGTACTCCAAAAAAGAAAGGGAAAAAAAGCATGCTGGTAAGGTTTCATGTTCTCGCTGCTGCCAATGCAAAAGGTTATTCAAAAACATGCTTATGTTCATTTAACATACCAACTCTATGTAGAGTATAACTACATCTGAGACAGATGTATTGGTAAATATTACCACATTTAAATGTTCACTGAATGTGTCATAACCCTGTAAATCATAATCATATCCCAAAGAAAATATGCACATGATCTACAACTCCTGTGAAATACTGCCATCACGCTTGTTCACCTGTGTGCTGTAACAACTTTTAGATGGTCACCTCTTTCACACATGGGACATATAAAGGTGCTTCTCAGAACTTGAAAGTAACAATTACACACCAAAATACATCCAAGTTCTTTTGAGACATGCAAAACGGCGGTCACCAGTGTTGCGAGAAATTTCACTTCATGCAAGGATTTTCTGGACTGAAGGAGGGAGACACTGGTGACCAATGAAGACTGAAACCAACAGGGCCAGCAGTAATATTCAATCTGTAAAACTGATTTTCTTTATGTCCAGTTTTTAGATTTAAAAAAAGAAAGATTTAGATTGTGTTAACAGTGCACAGAACCACTGTGGTGAAAAGTTCTTAGTCAACTATGTGAACAGCCTTTGGAAGAAGTAATGTTTGGTCCCATATTATGTAAAACAGTGAGATAGCCCAAATTTTACATATACCCAGAGCAGTTCAAAAGACACACAAACAAACAACAACAATGAAACAAACAAACAATGCGGCTAGGCAAAATTGGAGGAATCAGCTATGCAAAATTGGAGGAATCACAAGAATAAGGGAAATGTATTTTAGACATATAATTACAATAATTATTAATAAAATGACCTTCAAATACATGTACTTTAAAACAGTTATTCTTTAAAATACACTATATATGTATATATATATTTACATGGATTAAAAACTGTCAAATTAAAAAAACCTGCATCTCTCAGAACTATCTGACATTATGATTATTTTTGGATAAAGAAATAAGGCTACATTGCTACTGTGAAAGAAAACTAAAGAAGCACTGATAAAAAATATAATACTGTTGAGACTAAGTCCTCAAAAATATTTTACCCTCAGTACCATGAGCAGCTTGTACATGCACAAGAGCATGTACAATACAGAAATTCTACTGAGTTGGGGGCAAAAAAACAAAAACAGTGAAACTACAGTCCACAAAATGAAGACAGTACTATCCTGAAAATTTCTTTCTTTCGGGTTCAGCTGCTCATGTGAAAATGATGATTTATCCTGATTTATATGTGACAATAATAAAATATGTCCAGTTAGTACTATCACACTGTTAACTCATTCAAACAGACAGATCAGCATAACAGAACGTCTGCTTCCCCAATGAACTACAAAGCAATTCTCAAGTTAAATGTTATGGCATATCCGAAAATGACAAACATATCCCTTTCACTGCCATACAATGTATATAGTGAGTCGCATCTTCCAAAAAGAATGTTCTCAAGTGGTATGCAAACCTGACATTACCCACACACATAGTGTGACACAGATTATATATCGTTGCATGGAAAGCGTTCATTTTTGAGGGATGTGACTTCATACATATACATCTACACAGCTTCCACCACCTGCATGCTGCAAGACTAAAGTACTGTCAACATCAGAGGCTATATGGACATTCTGTGTTTCAACTTACTTATAAATCTGTGTTTAACTGATATGATTCAGGCACTTTTGGCCTCCTCCACCTGTCTGTGTTTAACACACCAACATCGTCCCATTAATGTGAACAGTTCCACCCTTTGTTTTCTCTTTTCCTAGTCAAGAAAGCAGCCAGATGAAGGTTAACAAACAGGAGGAGGAAGTAGGAAGTAGGAAACAGGAAGTGGGAAGTAGGAAACAGGAAGTGGGAAACTGGAAGTGGGGAGTAGGAAACAGGAAGTGGGAAGGGGATCAAGAAGTGGGAAGTAAGAAACTGGAAGTGGGAAGTTGAAAACAGGAAGGGGGAACGGGGACCCGGGAAGGGATGACAACTGGAGCTGTGCCTAACACAGATACTGAAACTCTTAAACTTCTAAGTGCCGGATGTCACTGTCATCTGGCAGTGGTACTATGACAAAATTGTGTGCAAGAAACACATTTAGATCACATAAATTCATTCATGTGCACACATAATTCCAACATATGAAACTAGCTGCTGCCACTACATTTCTTTTGCAGGGTGCAAAAGATGATCAGGGTGGGGGGGGGGAACAAAAATGATCTGTGGTAGTTCTTTTTTCAGTTCAGAAAAAAAAAAGGCAGTTAAAATTCCATAGCATGTCTCTTTAGGGATGAATCATGATTATGTAAATCACCAATTCAAGAAAAGGTGGAATGCAATCACACACACAGAGAAAATACACAGAACAATCACCACCAATGGATAAGATCATCAGTGTTATATAATTTACATTTTGCTAAGTATAGGAAGGGGGAAAAAAGAGAATAATCTGTCATGTGACTGTACAGCTATGCGAATATTTAAAACTGAGCAAAAGTACATTTTTCTCTTCTTTTTTTAATTTTTATAAGGAAATCTATTTTACCCCTAAATAACTTCTTTTTTTCCTCATGTATCTATGAACAAAATTAGATCAGAAAGCAAACTAAATCATGATGGCAGTGTGACACTTTCCACTGTCAGAATCATGATCCATCGAAAAGGAGAACATAACAATTGCTAAACGTATTTCTCATGTTAACAAATTAAACCTCTAAAACTTCCCCTGGCTCTCCTAGAAAAAGAAAAGAACCCGTAAAGATTAACAAACACAAGCACGAAAGCTATGCCATAATGAACTACAGCCACACACATGAACTAATCTAATTGATACCAAACCGAGGCTGAAGTTGCCCCACATTCACATTCTATCACCTATGTCTTTCTGGAGCCTAGTGAGAGCAAGTTCCGGTAAACACGATTATAACTCTTGTTGAGGTTGCTGGTAAAAAGTTCTCGGTGGGATTTTCCAGCCAGCTGAGCGGCTTGTTCTGTCCAGTAGTGGCCACGATCCACATGCACTAAACTCTTGGGACTGCTGGGGCAAAGAAGAAGAAGAATGCAGTGACAACAACATGAATCCAAGAAACATAATCAAAGTAAGAAAAGTGTATGTCAAACACACAAAAAGCCAACATTCATGAGTTCAGCCATGTATTTAACAATCACATCTGTCAAACACACAAAAAGCCAACATTCATGATTTCAACCATGTATTTAACAATCATATGAAGTTTATGCTTGATCAAATAAGATCCTACTTAGAACAGCAGCTGTAACTTTTCAACATCACTGAAGGTCACCAAAACTGGTATGGATGGGCAGAGCTCAGTTGGGGTTATAATTAAGCAAAGATGACAGATGTTGCTTCAACAGTGTGACTGTGTCCAAGAAATAATCTAACATCAAAGTTTTAGTCAAGTTGGGGAACATGTCAGTCATCTCCCTTAAAAATATACCTGCATTACAAATAGCGTTAAATGCAATTTTCTTCCTGTACTTTACAGTCATACAAAGTCTGAACTTTATTCAAGAAATCATACTGAAGAATACAACTTGCAGTTTAAACAGTTGATGCCACTATAGCCTTAAAAACCAGAAAGAATCCCAGTGTATAAAGCTCAATACCATCATGCAAAGGTAAGTAGGTAAACATGGTGCTTAAAGCCCACAGAAACCATAAGGCTTATTAGGGACGGGGAGAAGGGGTAAAAGGGGGTATGAAGGTAGGGGGAGAGGGGGATTATATACCTGTCGCTACACTGTCACCACCAGAATGACTTCTGCATTAAGGTGGGCAGCGATAAGAGCCATTTTAATGTTTCATAATTGTGGAGGACAAAGTCACAAGACAGTATCCACAGACCACAACTTTTGAAGTGAAAAGAGAGCCGAAGCAGATTCAAACCAAGGTCCCTCTGCTTACCAGCCTAACGCCTTACCGCTAGGCCAAACTGGCTCGCATGCAAAGGTTCAACATTAACCAGATTTATAGCAGCCAAGAAAATGGGAGGGTTGAAGTTTTCACCCTGTCCATCTGGCCTGACTAGATATAGACTCCTATTCTGTCAACATCATCCCAAAACTACACTATTGCAGAAGCAAAGAAAGAAAGAAAGGAAAATCATGTAAACACAGAAAGACTGCGACAGAAAAAGGCAACTGACCCTGTCAATACAAGGGAATATACCTCCGGCTCTTTGCAAGTCTGGTCGACAATTCAAGGTCGTACAAGGATGGGTAGTAGTACGGCGACAACCGGTAGCGATCGAGAGCCTGCACAGACACAAACATACGCACATAATCACCAAACTAATCACCATTAGACAGGAGTGGGAGACAGAGTGTAGTTTGGAGTGTAAAAATAATGAATTTCTATCTTGATAAAAAGCAATCTCCAAACTAACCTTTTTTCAAAAAAATTCCAACTCATGAAATTCTGCATGAGTGTGTGTTTGCATGCCTGTTTTGTATGATGCATATTGCCACCAATATGAGTGTTGTTTACCTTGCTATGTGCCTATCTATTGCAGGTTCATGTCGTTTACTGGTAAGAAAGCTAAGGACTCAAAATTGTCATGAAGCTGTGAAAAGTGTACTTGGCACCACAAAACATTCCATGTGCAATGGCAATGGCATTTGGCAATAAAGTTGTATTGTGTACTTTTGCACTTTATGATACATTCCTTAACAAAAAAGCTTCTTTTTTTTTTGAATGGCCACTTGGCTGTTGTTTTCCAGTCCCTGTCATTACATTTGTGTTTACTGTCACTGTATTCTGGTCAATGCGCTTCAGTGTGCCTGATAGCATGGACAGTCCACCATTCACAAAACCCCACTAAGACAGCTACAGTAATGTGGGATTCCCAAAGAACTATGTTGAACAACGGTGCTCCAAAATGAAAACTGCATTATATGACTGTGTATACATATACTTTCTTCTTTAGTTTTTCCTAACAGCACTGATCCCAGTTTACAAGTGAAACAATCAACTGTCGAGAATTGATTAAAAAATATTTTTTTAGTTTGCACTGTTGCATACAATGATCCTCCCTCTGTCCTTCAATATCATCAAACAAATGAACTCTTCATCTTCAACTGATAACACTGGACCTCCAGAAATGGACACCCTGCTGTGGGCAAACGATCCAGAAGTGATTGACTGGTCTGGTGCTGGACTGACAGGTCGATCAGCTCAGTCAAAGCAGTCTCTGACATAACAACCGCAAAGAAAAATCAGTTGGCTGCTGTATTGTACAACTTTATATCTTCCAGATTCAGTTCAAAAAGTAATATTGTTGCTTTTTGCCTGTGCTGAGTTACTGTAACGTGGAATTTGGTGAGAGTAACCTTCATGTACACATGCTCTTGTACCATAGGCATGTGCCTATGAAAATAAAAAGCGGGACATTTAGTGACAGTCTATCACCACAGAAGCAGTAAGGCAAAGGGGTATGCAATCTAAATGCAATAGACATCAGGCAACCACTGAGAAAGGCAGTATGCTTCATATTAATCTAAATTAGAGAGGTGAATGTGGACCATAGCAGGCAAATAAAATAAGGGTTGTTCCAGATGACTGAAAGTGAAATAAGGGTTGTTACAGGTGACTGAAATGAAGATAGTTACAGGTGATTGGAATGAGAACTGTTACAGGTGACTAAAATGAAGACTGTTACAGGTGAATGGAATTAGGTGACCAAAATTAATGAGGATTGTTACAGGCGATTGAAATAAGGATCATTACAGATGACTGAAATAAGGATTGTTACACATGCTGAAAATGAGGATTGCTACAGGTGGCTGAAATAAGAATTGTTACAGGTGTTGAAATCAGGACTGGTACACATGACCGAAATGAGGATTGCTACAAGTGACAGAAATAAGAATTGTTACAGGTGATTGAAATAGGGATTGGTACAGGTGACTCAAAAAAAGGATTACTACAAGTGACAAATTTCCAAGTGACAGAAATGAGGATTACTACAGGCAACTAAAATAAGGATAGTTTACAGGTGACTGAGATAAGGATCATTGCAGTGATGTCACAGGTGATTGAAGTGAGAATTACTACAAGTGACTGAAACAAGGAGCATTTCTTGCAGGTGACTAAAATGGGGACTGTTACAGGTGACTGAAATGAGGATTATTGCAGGTAACTGAAATAAGGAGCATCTATTAAAGGGTCTAAAATGGGGACTTTTACAGGTGAGTGAAATGAAGATTACTGCAGGTAACTGAAATAAGGAGCATTTGTTGTAGATTACTAAAATGGGGACTGTTACAGGTGAGTGAAATGAGGATTGTTGCAGGTAACTGAAATAAGGAGCATCTCTTGTAAGTAACTGAAATAAGGAGCATCTATTGTAGGTGACTAAAATGGGGACTTTTACAGGTGAGTGAAATGAGGATTATTGCAGGTAACTGAAATAAGGAGTATTTGTTGCTGGTGACTAAAATGGCAACTGTTACCAGTGAGTAAAATGAAGATTATTGCAGGTAACTGAAATAAGGAACATTTATTGTTGGTTACTAAAATGGAGACTGTTACAGGTGAGTGAAATGAGGATTATTGCAGGTAACCGAAACAAGGAGCATTTGTTGCTGGTGACTAAAATGGTGACTATTACAGGTGAGTGAAATGAAGAGTATTGCAGGTACTTAAAACAAAGATCACTGCAGGTGACAATCACTGAAGTGCGGATTATTGCAGGTGACTGAGGTGAGGAGTGGTGTAGGAGACTGAAGGAAAATGATTGCAGCTAGCATAAGAAGGTGCATTTTAACAAGGTATTACCAGACATGACATTTCCCAGAAGAAAAACAACAAACAAACCACAATACCTTTCCTTTCAAATCTGCAAAAAGCTGAATACCTAACAAAGTTAAAGTGGCAGAAAATGCAGCTTACCAAAGTATGTGAATGGAAACATGTGTACATGTCCAACAGAATTCTCAAACAAAATATGAATATGTCTCAAACTGCATGCTGAAGAAATAATAACAAACAAAACCCTGCCAGAAATATTTGGCACCAAGGCTGAAGAAGGCAACATGCTTCCCCCCCCCCCCCCCCCCCCCCCAAAAGAAGAAGAAACAAACAAAAGCAAAAACAACAACAACTCCCCAAACAACAAACCACCTTAATCGAAACATGTCTGGTAACCTCAAGTTATCAATGCAGAAGAAAATGAACAGATACCGAGTAGTAAGGTGTATAAGGGGAGGTTAGCTCGGAGAGTCTTGCCAAACGACGATTTTCTTCGATTCTTCTCCTTACACGATCAGCCAGAATGGAGTAGTAGGTGGGGGAGTAGGGACGCAGGCCGTAGCGCGCTTCGAAGGAAGGGCGGTGCAGAATCGGGCTGGCCGAGCGGGGCCTGGGGCGGTACGTCGACAGCGGGCGAGACGTCAGTGCTGCGACTTCGTCATCTGCACACAGAAAACCCCGTTGGCCACTTGCACAAGCATCAGGAGGTAAACAGGAAAAACATGGATATTATGAGACTGTGGTCAGTCAAGGGAGACAACAAAATTAATCCATTCAATCAACTCAATTTTTAAAGAGACCTCCAGTAGAAAACTACTCTACAACTCTACTTTTGATTATATATATATCAATGACTGGTAGAACTGTTTGTGGCCTGTACAAAGAGAGTGAACAGTGTTCTGAGTTAACTGGTATCTTGCTAGTGTGAAGGGAGTCCCTGCACATTATAAATAAATGCTTTCATTACAGTTATTATGAACTGGATTTTCACTGACCTTTGATGGTCACTGTGTGGTGGTGGCATGCAACAGTAAAATTTGAACTGTGAGATGAACTGCATTCAATAAGGCATGTAATAACAACAGTAAAGAAGTAGGACCCACCTTCATCACAAGTGCTGTACTTGGGCTTGTACACAGGGAGAGGATCTGTGAGTGGTTCACGGATCACCTGAAATGGACAGCAATCAGATTCAAACCAGCTGACACCAGCAATAAGTCAGCACAGGTTACTGCAGTGTCAAACCAGCTGACACCAGCAAGGAGCAGGTCAGCATGAGTTACTGCGATGTCAAACCAGCTGACACCACCAAACAGCAAGTCAGCACAGGTTACTGCAGTGTCAAACCAGCTGACAGCAGCAAGTCAGCACATGTAACTGCTGTGTCAAACCAGATGACAGCAGCAAGTCAGCACATGTAACTGCAGTGTCAAACCAGCTGACAGCAGCAAGTCAGCACAGGTTACTGCTGTGCCAAACCAGCTGACAGCAGCAAGTCAGCACAGGTTACTGCAGTGTCAAACCAGCTGACAGCAGCAAGTCAGCACAGGTTACTGCAGTGTCAAACCAGCTGACAGCAGCAAGTCAGCACAGGTTACTGCAGAGTCAAACCAGCAGACATCACCAAACAGCAAGTCAGCACAGGTTACTGCAGTGTCAAACCAGCTGACACCACCAAACAGCAAGTCAGCACAGGTTACTGCAGTGTCAAAAAGCTTTCTAGATTGTACAGTACAGATTTCCCAGAGAGACTCAGTTTCATGATTGATGTTACTTACAAACACAAAGTACAGAAAAATCTCTCTCCAAAATAAACTGTTGTCAATGAATAAAATACAAGTGATATCATATATAGCAATGAGACTTGGTGGTTTTCTGTACTGTACCAATCAAGTTGATTATCATTATTTGACTGTAAAGTGGTTTCTTTTGTTTTTTGTTTGTCAATTACACATGCACAAGAACAACAACAACATGTCTGACTTTGCTGCAATGTATTTATTACTAGATAAACATGATTTATCACCAGATAAATACACTGTATTTATGTGCATAAAACACGTGTGTGTGTGTGTGTGTGTGTTTGTGTGTTTGCATGTGTGTTTGCATATCTTTCACACAGTTATGCTTGAACCCTTGTTGATGACAACATATGTGCTATCTTTTTATTAAATTGCTGATAACATTTTCCATCTCAATGTACACTATGTGTGTTATACTATGCTTGTTCAGCGCTTTGAGCTGCAGGGTAGGCGCTTTACAAATTTCCGTAATTACTATTATAGATTACCTTGTCCAGGTAATAACGACTCTTGCGAGATGAGCGGCAAAGGTCAAGGTCATCAACTAGGAACATGCAAACAAACACATGCATCAAACACTGGCAAAAGCAGTCACTAACAGACTGGCATAACACAGTCAACACAACGGCTATGTGTGGACTCCCTGAGTGTTCCTTTTACTTCCCTCTTTCTTGGTCTTTTTTCTTTTCTTACATGCACCAGTCTTAATAAAGCAGGTTGTGGTGGGTAATGAAATCAGAAGTGAGAATGACCAAAAGTGAGGCTGGATTGCCATTTTTACCAGTTGCAACCTTGTTTCCGATCTGGTGACATCTTGCTCATGTTGCATATATTTCTTCATTTTTTTTAAATGGTTTGCTTTCAGCTTCTGAATAATTTCGTCTAGGAAAAAAAAAAAAAATTGTTTTTAAAATCTAACACAAAACTGGAAAAAAAAGGCTCTTTCTTGTCAAATTTCTGGCTAGTACAATATTTCAACAAACACTTAAAACATACAGCATCACAGCTGTTAAACACTACAGTGGTCCCAAATCCTAGCCTTTTTCACACAAACACAGATGCTTCATGTGCATAATTCCATCACAGCATTCCAGGCCTCTACAAAGCTGCAAACAGAACTTGGCAAGCCCCACATCAACCATAGCAAAGTTTCTGTCACCGTGTGTCCACACTGGCATGGAAAATGTCCCTTCCTGTGGTGAAAAGAGCCATGTCCGATGCAAGGCCGACCAGTGATTCTCCGGTATGCTTTGCATACAGAACAAAGGGGTCTGTCGCAAGTGGTGCAGCATGTATCAGACTCTGTACATAAATAAAGGCAGGTGTCCCTCATTGATTAAAGGGGACCTCAAGCAAAGAGCCATCACAAGTCCTGTTAAATGGAATGCAATAAAATTTAAAAAATAAAGCACTCACTGCAGTTGTCACAGTCAGTTTGTGGTCTAGTTTAGTTAAAAACTGACATCAGACAGTCACAAAAAGACAGCTCCTGACCACTGAATTTTTGACTAGGTCTATGAAATTATGAATGCATGTGGCCTGTGTGGCAGATGTGTCCATATCATCATGAGCGGACCATTTTCTGCCCTTCATTAACAAAGAACAAACCAGCATGGCTGTACCTAAAGGAGCTAAAATTTGAAGCAAAACAAAACCAACGTCTATTGTATAAATATTGATAGAAGCACCATATGAAGCCTGCGGGTGTAAACGTTTGAATATTTTCCACATTTTGAGGCCAGCTTGTGTCTTCACTATGGGTCCCCACTAATTGCTGGGATGAGTCTATGTTAAAATGACTAGGCATTTGGAGACTGGGATGAGTATCACAACTGTACACACTTTGGTTCAGTAGAGAAACACATGCATCAACCACTGGACAGAGTTTCAACACCACCAGAAAAATATCCACAGACATGGAAGTAGTGTGATGCAGTGCCACTTGTCAGAAACTTCACCAAGTCAACAAACAGAATGGACACAACAGTCAGAGGCCAGAGGCCAACATTTTCAGATTAGGTGCATGTCAGCAGAACATTAGGCAGCATTCAATCCCCTTTTGTAGAAATTCACACTAACTGCTCCATGCAGCATGCGTACATCCTGATTCATCCAACAACTCTGAAATAATCAAACTTTTAACAACTGTGAAAAAGCAAACACCTCATCTGCCAAAGGAAACATGCCACTCTACGCAAAACAAACTGTCCTGCATGCTAATGAACAGAACTGCAAGAACCTTTGGGCAGTCACAGTAATGGAACTTGGAATGACCCCAGTAGGGGCGTCCATAATAACGCTGGTACACCTCGCACAAAGTGCACTTGTATTTGCGCAGACACGTAGCACAGGAACTTAGGTTGTGATAGTATTTGGTGTGTCCAGGGTAATAGGTGCCGTAAATTCGCAGGCTTTCCTCGCACAAAGAGCACAGACAGCTGGAGACACATGTGTCTGATTCTGCACAGGGAACAGTAGGAGCCTTAACAGTGGAATAAACATCCTGGTACTGTTTTTTCCCCAGTCTTTACCCTTCATCTGTTCTTTCTGTTTTTGTTGTTGTTGTTGTTGTTTTTTGGGGGGTCTGTTTCTCTCTCTTCATTCTGTTCAATCCTGCTCATGGTAAAACTTTTAAGGAAATGTATTCGTGCTAAAGTAGAGCTTAAGGATCTGGAATATTATTCAATCAGTTTGCGCCTCCAGAGAAACAGTTCAGCATATTTCTGCCCCCCCCCCCCACCCCCCACACACACAAATTAAAAAAAAAAAAATCTATAAATTTTAATGCAGAAACAAATCTATAAATCCCTTCCTTTTCTGACTTTCTTCTCAAAAGCATTTCAAACCCCATGCAAAGTAAAGTTTCTGATAAACAACCAAATGCCATGACTCACTAGAGAAAGTGAGGGTTTTCTTCGGCTTTCTCCCTCTGGACTTGGCGTGGCTGTCTGGCCCGCCTCCTGGCACACGCCCGATCAGGTCCTGATCCAGCTGCCCACACAACACAGGCAAACGCAAACACCATATAGCTTTTCAAGCACACATTGCATGAACGATCAATCACTCCTATGCTGGAAGCCACACTCCAAGCATTGCTTTTCGGCACCTTCCTGCAAACTATGCCAGATTTGGTTACGCCACTGAAGGGGCACTCTTTATCTCCGTGCAGCTGTCCAGCGGCACGGTCAGTGCCCTCCGGAAGGTTCAGGTACTAATATGACTGTAGAAGCAACCTAGCGCCAAAGCATGCGTGTCAACAAGAGACTCATTCACCTGGGGTAAAAAGAGAGTTCCATCTTGATTCAAACAATTGTGGTTTTATTTGTGCTGGTGTAAACTTTGTTGGCTATAAATGACAAGCCTGGTTTTATTTGAGTTGTTTGTAACAAACATACTAATGTTTGAGCACCAACAAAAAACTGCTCGTTAGCTGACAGCTTTGTGGACCCTAAGGCGTAACTAAATACGGCAGTGGTTGAAGGAAGGATGTCATAAAGCAATGCTTGGAGTTTGGCTGGAAGCTTCACCAACTGGTTACTGGGCATCAGAGTTTGTTGCCGAGTCACCTTTTTACAATAATAACTGTATGGCTGTTGAGAGAGTGAGAAACAGTCGAATCAGAAGGATGTAGTTCTTACTGTGCATATTTTGAAGTGTTTGAGTGTTGTTGTATGCGTACATAAGTTCATAACACCTGTCCTTTTTATTATTGTATGTATACATGTATAAGTTCATGACACCTGTGCTTTTTATTATTCTGTTGAATTTATTCTTTTTTGTTGTTGTTCTACAATGTATAGTGCTACATAAAAGTTATTACTGTCATTACATCAAAACACAAAAATGTTCTGAAATCAAGCATTCATGAAATAAACTCAGTGACCCCATCATAAGGCTCAAAAAAATCATGGAGACCTATATCACATGGGCACAGTGCCAAAGTGTAGCAGGAAAGAAAAATCAACTAGAGAAAAGTGCCTAACACTGCTCTGAACTGACTTGTACGGTAGGGGCTTTGGTGGGAATTGGTGGCTCACTGGCTAATGTGCTGGACCGTAAAAATCCAGTGGCCATGTGTTCGACTACCTTAAGCATCACAGTGAAGGACCTTTTTTCCCTTCAGTTCTTCTGAGTCAACACTTGTGCAGATGCATTAGTGCCTGTCTCACTTTCAAGCAAGCACAGCATGCACTAAGACAGTTGCACATGTTAAAGATCCCATTTCAACCTTTCAACAAGAGATGGCCTTAATGGCTGGCGGCATGGAATCACACAGATGCCACACAATAGTAGCAGAATAATCAAAAGGATGATTGCGGCCACTCCTAATGGAAGAAGAAGGAGGAGAAGAGCGATCTGTCACTGATAAATCTCCTGGGTTCCTTCTTCATCAGCAGCCAGTCTCCAACAGCACTGCTGACTTGAACCCAAGCACACCAGTCACACACACACGCAGACAACCTTACCTTGCGTACCACAAAAGGTGGGCGTGGGTCAATAGTGTCCGAGAGGTCAAGGTCGGTAAACCTGCGGAGAGGAGAGGGGGACCTGCAACGAGAAACAGAAGCTTTGGTTGGCTGCTGGTAGTGAGGCGGGCGATCGTCCCACATCCAGTCTGAGCTCGATGAAGAGTAACTGCAATCTGACGACGCTGTTTTGGCTGACCTGAAATAATTAAACAGAGGGTAGGTTGAATTTCTGATGTCAGAGCAGGGGTGCAGAGCATAGCTTCGCAGAGCAGTTCTGCTCTGTGATAATGTATATGAAATAACTGTCTGACTTAAGTGTCCCTTCAGTCGTCAATGTTTAAGGGGTGTTCTTATTTATTGGACACTCATGTTCTACACATAGTTTATTGTGATTTCTCAACATGGAACGTAGCATTTTTCTAGAAATATAATGTTGCGATAGCTCTGTCATATGACAGTGACTGTCAAGCAGTGGATATAATGGGTTCAGTTCAGTTCAGTTCACAATGGCATCTATGTGCTTAGGAAAGCCCATATGTGCTCAACCCCATCTCACACAGGTTTTTCCAATGCTGATGGCACTTTTTCATCCTTTCAAGGAAAATTATTGGGTACTTCCTCTTTCTATCCCTCTCCCTATCAGGGAAAAAACAAAAAATAAACACCACATCTGTCAGCTTTTGTAACATTTCCGTTTCATTTCATTTTTGACTGAGTCAGGGGAGATGCATCTTTACTGTAATTAACTAGCCTTCACCCAACTATGTGTGCATGTGTGTGTGTGTAAAACTAGTGGGTGTTATGTCTTACAGAATTATCACAGCTACACATCCTTTTTTCTTTTATTTAATAAGTTAGTCTGAAATAGCAAAATATACAACATACGACATTTGCCTTCATCACTCCATTTTCATGCAAATGAAAATCTCCATACTGCACAGTACAACAGAAAGACAGGTTAGAGCACTGCAAGAAAAATAATGTGAGTAAAGCACATATATATATGTATGCAAAGCAAATACAAATTATGTTTTTTGTAAAAGATGTGGAATGGTGTGGTGTGCTGTAGTCTAGTTTGGTTGGTCTGCGTGTGTGTGTGTGTGTGTGTGTGTGTGTGTGTTGTGTGTGTGTGTGTGTGTGTGTGTGTGTGTGTGTGTGTGTGTGTGTGTGTGTGTGTGACAGACAGACAGGGAAAGCATAATATACTTGCAAATAATGAAACTACTAACATAACTGTTTGAGAATTAGCCACAAAAAAGGGGGGAGAATGCTAGTTCCAAATGCAATAAACTACAATAACAAATTATGCTAAATATCTTTGCAGCTACCTATCATCAAAAAATCATTCAGAGAAGAAGAAAATCAGCATACTATGCATAAGCAGCACTAAAACAGGACACCAGCAATGTGTAGATTATAAAGCATAAAACATTTAACAGAATCACAGCCATAAACTCTCTACATTTAGTTTGTTGCACATGTACCTGCAGTTGATATTCATTCCCTTCCCCCAATGCATTTTTAGTTGGCTTTAAAACACATGTTAATACACAGAAATAATGCCTTGTACACATGAACAAAATGTAAACAGGGTTGCACTGGAAAAAACGCAGAAGAATCTTACCTAGCACGCCTCACTGGACTTCTGCGTGTCTTTCGGTAGGTTCTTCTCTCCTGCAACCGAGGAGAAGATCACAGTAAAACAAAGACTGCAAAAATATCTTTATATTTTTCTCTTCATATCTGTATTATAAAGCAAAACATAATAATAATAATGGAAATTTGTAAGCACCCTAGCTATCAAAAATAGTTTTAACAGCCCAAGGCATGTACACAAGCAAGAATCGTGACAACATGCTACAACATAAAATAAAGTTACACATCTACTTATTTCCTAGCACACACACACACACACACACACACATGTGCACGCACAAACAGGCACATGTGCAACATGCATGCATTGATACAGGCAGGTCAATGTAGAAGTTGGGGGTGGGGGGTGGGGGGAGGGAGTATGACTGGCAGCAAAGAAGGAAAAAAAACTGGAGTTTGGTCCCTGGGCTGAGAAAAATAGTGTGGTTTTGAGTTGAGTTTTGAACAGCAATATTCTGTTGCAGCATAGTGTACAGAGTATGGGAGTTTATTTCATGTAACAGGGCCCAGATGGGAAAAAGTGTGTAGCCACTGGAACTTTTCCTTTCGTTTTGGAATCCAAAAAGTGCAGGTGTCAGCAGAGGAACAGGTGATGCACAGGTGAAGCAGGTCAGACATACCACGCTACAATAATGATTAGATTTTCAGAGGAGAAAAAAGTTATTTTACAGATTATTCCTTATTTTTAAGGATTGATTCTTTCATTCTAACTTGATTATACTGACCCTTTCTTGTTCCAAAGCGTCTTCCAAAGCATCCACCTCTGGTGAAAGTGACTCCCTGATCACTGTTTTTGTAGCAAATTCAAGCTTGGGAGAAATACCCTAGAAGCAAAACACACCCATGTTATTTTATAAATAACATTTTAACACACATCTCTCTGAGACATTCAGAACAGTTGCACAGTTTATGCAACAGAGTCCAACAAAAACACTTCACAAAAAAGACGCAGGCAGGCAGAGGTGGACACAAATCAGGCTACAGCTACTACCCAGGCATTGTTTTATGGCAGTCTCTCTCTCTCTCACACACACATGCACACACACACACGCACACCCACCTACACACACATGCACACCCACCCACATATGCACACACCCCCACGCACACACATGCATGCACGCACACACACACACACACACACACACACACATGCATGCGCACACACACGCACACACACACACACACACACACACACACATACATGCATACAAGCATGCACGCACGCACGCACACACACACACACACACACATTTAACTCACTGGGAAGGCCACAGTCCTGGCCAAGAGAATCTCACGGTCTGTGGAGGAGTAAACTGGAGCAAGGGACGGGAAAGGAAAGAGGAAGTCGCGTGCGTTGGTTGAGAAGGAGGCAAGGCGAACAGCCCCATCAGTGTACTCAGACAGCTGCACCAACTCAAAGATCACCAGCTCATCTGAAGAGCACAATGTCACAGACATACATAGTAAAACTTTGCCTTACTAATACCGGCAGTTGTATGAATGGGCGGTGGGGGGGAGTAATTGTATGTATACAATATATCACCATCTAATACCATGCAAAAACTGAAGACAAGAAATGCTGGGCAGTGTAAAAACACTTTCTGGTAAGAGTACTTCTTTGCTTTTGAAATAATGACGTATATTCAAAATGTGTGAGCAAAAACACAAGATTCTTCCGTGATCCCTTCAATTTCATGAGATCACTGTATTGCATTCAAAATTCTTGGACATAACAGAGTCAGAAGAGTGAAAAGGTCTCTGATCTGGCTGAAATATGACACAATCAGTTCACAGCAAAAACCAGTAGCTTTATATTATAGCTCTCTACAATCAGATCAACATCAATACATCAAATGCTGAGATGTCATTGTTTAACAGAAGACGAGTTACTGAGAAACTGCAGGCAAAGAGAACTCTCTAGGCTCACACTTTATGACTGCTTACAAACAAGTGCTTCATAAGAGTTGTAAATCAACACAAGTTAATGGGGACCGCAAGCAAAGATGAAAGTCAGCCTGAATTCCATTTGTGGGCTTTGTGTGGTTTTTGTATTAATAGTAATGAAAGATAAGTATTTGTTTGCTGACCTCCTCAGGGTGAAGCCATGTTGGTTCCTTCTTTACCAGTGAAAAGGTTAGCCATAATGTCTCATATATATATAGCTACCACACATGCCATACACAATCATGATTTTAGAGACCTGGACAAAATAGCATTGCTCTTGGTCCTGTTTTTGCAACTTACAAATTTATATATATATATCAATATCTTAACCAACTAGACCACAGGTTTGATTTAAAGAAAAATTTGATTCCCATCAATAGGATCCATGACGCTACTTTGCTTGTGGTCCCTTTAAGTACGTGTGTCTGACTAACCATCCAGGTAGTCTGCTACTTCTGCAGGATCCAATGCTGTGTAGTATGTCTGGGGGAGGGAAAACAAAGAACAATGAGTAATCATTAAAACTGTGACTGATGAAAGTGACACTGTCTAAGGCTAACAACCCAGCTGTCTTAGATTAAAAAATTATTTACATGTCGCACTCTTGCACAATGACACACCCACATGTGCACACATGCGTGTTTAACCCCATGTGAACATTGACACTTTTACTCCATTTCAGAAAGGCCCAGATAGCAAGAGCGAGGCAGAGGGAGAGAGAAGAGAGAGAGAGAGAGAGAGAGAGAGGAGAGAGAGAGAGAGAGAGAGAGAGAGAGAGAGAGAGAGACTTTGATTCTTTGCTGCTTTAGACAAACTCCATAACAATGGGGTGTAATCAAAGTCCAAATGATGCACTTAACAAAATGTTCTTATCACACACCCACACACACACACACAGACCCCTCACACATACATGCACACCACCACCCCCTCCACCACCACCACACACACACACACACACAAAACACGTGCATGCACTCATGATAGAATCATGCACTCAATTCTTACCACTGGTAAACCCATTTAGTCACACACATGAAATGCAGTAATCATTATGAGAAGTCTGCACAATGGGATTAACAGGCCTTAGCCCAGTTTTCTAATGTTTGGTTTAAATTTATGAATGAATGAATGAATAAACTTTATTTTACGAGGGTAGTGGAGAAGACTCAAGGTCTTTTTACATCCAGCCCTCTCTACGAGAGAGGGGGGGTGGGGGTTAGAAAGTGCACATTACCTTCTCAAAATGGAATTTTTCATGGATAAGTAGAAGGAAAACTGAAGTGAGCAGACAGGTGATTAACAGGCCTTAGCCCAATTTTCTAAAGTTTGGTTTAAATTTATGAATGAATGAATGAATAAACAAACTTTATTTTATGAGGGTAGTGGAGAAGACTCGAGTTTTTTTACATCCAGCCCTCTCTATGAGAGAGAGAGAGAGAGAGAGAGAGAGAGAGAGAGAGGGGTGGTGGGTGGGGGGGGGGGGGTTAGAAAGTGCACATTACCTTCTCAAAACGGAATTTTTCATGGATAAGTAGAGGGAAAACTGAAGTGAGCAGACGGGTGTTTCGATACTGCCCAAACATGGACACGCTGAGGTAGACATCTTCTTTGCTGGGCAGCCAGACTCCTGGGGCTGACACCTGTACATTACAACAGAGGCCATGAAAAGTAAGACTTGACACTTTTTTCTTTCATTTTGTTAGTACATTAGTTCTTGTCCCTAATATGTCATCTGACATCCGAGGACATTAAGAACCAAGTAGTAGTAGTAGTAGTAGTAGTAGTAGTACATTATCCCTTGTTAGAAATGATTGGCCTTATCTGGGTGGCCTCACAGCAGCTGCAAGAGCAGTGCAACCCATTCCTACCAATGTGTGCAGTATTTTCATGTGTTCAGACACTGGTATGGCTGCCAGTGTTAGGGACTTCCAAAGCACACACATATGGCACGTCACTGCACACAAGGGCTCGTACAAATGCTGTAACTGTAAGTGTAAGACTAAGAGAATATATATATATATAATACATGTGTGTGTGTGTGTGTGTGTGTGTGTGTGTGTGTTGAAAGTTGACCTTGGAATAAAAATCCCTTGCTGCACCAGGGAATCAAATCTGTGTCATTATTGTGCCTGGCGTTTCAATCCAACGTTCTACTAACTGAGCTGCCCTGCCCCTTGATCACGCTCGGCTACACTGAAGTACACATTTTCTAATGTGGCCAGCCATGCTCCATACTTCTGTATACATACAGGCCTTTTGATCAATACAACAACAAAAAGTATACATTAACAACAAAAATGAACTTGTAACCGACTTACATGGAAAAAATAAATAGTTATTTAATAAATTGCAATGGATAATGTTATCATTACTAATGTTAAGAATGGACAGATAAATAGTACAATTAACTCAGACAAGAAAGTAACTAAATAAAATGCATAAATTATAGACATAACTGATGACCTATAGAATCAGATGCACAAAACACCATGCAGTGAGGTCAATGGCTCAGGGCAAGAGATGACATTCTAAAAAGCCAAACTTGAGCGCAATTGAGTGTGGTCCCCAGATAAATGGATGACCATTATACGCTAAAACTGCCTACCCTGAGATTTCTCTAGAGTCAAATTCTGGGCAGACTTATACAAATGTCATTATTATTAGATTATAAATTGAGGCTCTCCCATGTATACATGCATGTAAAAACATCATTATTATTAGATTATAAACTGAGGCTCTCCCATGTGTACGTGCATGCAAAAACAATCACATCATGCTAAAGATCCTGTAGTCTCTGTCAGAGTTTAGTGGATTATCATTATGGAAACACCAAAATGACCCAGCATTCACAAAAACTGAAGTGTCAGAGTCTTCAGAATTAGAGTGCTGAAGCTGGACACAATATGGATGAGGAAGAAGTACCATAGCTACACAATTAGATACTGTCGCTTGAACCACTTTGACATACTTGTTCTCCAGTGGTGTATACATGTCACACACAATGTCAATGGGCCATTTTGGGTGCAGTGAGAAAAGAATAATTTTCTAAACTGAACAATAAAATCCTTAATTCAAGCTTTTTATTTGATTCTGATTGTTTCTACCTGTTAGGCAAAACATGATTTGAAATAGTTACAGTTACAGGCTGTTTCATATCATACATCGATGAAACCAAATCAAGAATAAAATTTAAAAAATTACATACTGAAGGAAATGATTATTTTTTTTAATGAAATTTTGTTGTTGTGATTTTATGATTTCTCAAGGTTTTGACTGAATCATAATCAAATGAACCAGAAAAATGGTGTATATAATTGATTAAATATCAATCAATCCAGCAAAACATATACTATAATCATGTCTTATAGTCCCAACTTATAGTTTATAAGATCTTAATTCTAATTATTATGGTTATTTTATGTAGAGCACAACACCAAATTTGCATTTTGATTATGTTCAAATGTTTTGGTTTTCTGGAAACCTTTTTTGAAAGACTCTCTTTTCTTATGGTAGGAACTTGGATAGACTTCTTTATGAAAAATTCTGCTGAGGACAATGTATTAGATGTCCTGTTTTCCATACATTTTAGTCTTTTACTTTTGTTTTTCATCATTTTACTTTTAAAATGGCACTTCTGGTGGGAGAAAGGAATACTGGCAGATCTAATTGTATATATAATAACCCCATTGCCTTGTTAAGGGAGTTTCATTGTCAGTTAGTGTAGCTGCATGTAATTTTACAATATCTCAATTCCCATCTTCATTATACAGATCCTCTTTTTCTTGACACAATCACTGGTCTCCCCCCCACACCCCTCCCTTTTTTTTTTTTTAACAGATCTTACTTGTTACCCATTGCATTTTCATACATGTTGATAAAACCCTTTGCTAAAGACAACCCTCGTTGGTAATTGTTTATAAAAAATTAAAACAATTATGAGCTGATTTTCTTTCTTTTTTTACATGATCATGGTCTGCCTGACTCCTGGCTTTATTGTCTGTAGCGTGTAACATGTAAAATATTTGCTGTTCAAATGAAACCGAAATAACCTCAGAGGCTAGGAGCTCCTCTCATGCCAGTCGTGGATTACTGGGTTGTCTGAATCAGTGAATGGGCTGTAGTAGTAGTAAGGTCGTGGCAGTGACACATCTGCCTGCTACTCGTGCACACCTTTTTTCCGATCACAATTCTAGAAACTAAGATGCATAATTCGCAATTTATGTATCAACATCATTACTCTTGGATCCGTCTCGGTATCATTAAGATAACCGGGCAGTGATATTAACTGTTTGATGGGTAAAAACACGTACAAACATTTAAATTTCATAAGCGGGCGTAAACTGGACATGACAGGGCTTGCACAGCGAACAGTTCAACCCATACCGCAACAATCGGTGCGACGGCGGGAGAAAAACATTTGATAGCACGAAAAAACAACAGAAAATGACAATAAAACAAAGGACAGGGGTCACCTACCGCATGAAGGCTCAAGTCCACAACACAACGCAAGGCTCTCCTAGGCATGATGCCGAGCTAAGGTGACTTCTAAGCTCTCAAACTACACCCGCAATCCCCACGATGTACTTCTGCAAACACACGGGATTCCTTCAGGCCCCAAACCCTCACTCCCCCGTTGCAAGGGACGCAGTCCACGTAAAGCTGTTCGGGGAGTAAGCATTTTTTTATTCGTGTCCCAAAATCTCCGAAGTCTTCATTTTTAAAGATTATGGGCCTAGTAACATTATAAAAGATAAGAACAATTACTTCAGGATAGATATTTTGTTTTAGTTACTGCGGTGTTTGATTCTTATCGTTTAAAAAAAATAATGTATGTATTTAGCACAAATACTAAACGATCCACAAGTCTCGAGGGTTCTCGGATCGCACGTACTTTCATCGTCCAAGATGTCGGCTTACGATGCAGTGCAAAAAAGCGGCCTGAAATTAAAAGGTGTTTCTGACCATGGATCCAAAAAGTAAGAAGTATCTCAGTTTAGTTTTGTATCCTACTTAACGTAGAATATTTCCTAATTTAATGTGTTTGTTCTTATTGTCTGAGAAATGGAACAGACGACTAGAATTTGCTCTGAATGTTTCAGTTTCTGTCGTAATGACAATCTGATGGTCTTTAACTCATATTCTTCATTTTAAATTTTTATTTAGTCTTGGTTCTTCACTGTCTTCTTCTTCATCGTCGTCGTCGTCATCGTTATTGTTATTATCACCATCAGCCACCATCGTCATCTACTTTTCCTTGATCACCATCAAATGACTAATTGTTCTGTCAGTGTCGCTACTCCTTTTTCATTCATTATTTGTTTGTTAATGTTATCCCAATGTGTTTCTTTTCTGTCTTGTAAATAATTTGGTCTTTTGGGCTTCTACCAATATGAATGTTACTGCTTAGGTGCATTCTGGAGTTCAGTATGTTACATGCCATCATGCAATTTTCCCCAGTACATGTTGGTAAAATGAAGGCACAGGTGTGAGAACCTGACTCTTAGTGTTATTTTCTCAGGAAACTTAAACTTTTTAAAGAACAAGTCCAAGGTTAGGGGTGATTTTTGACACGATTTCCGTTAAAGCTCACTAAGAAAATGGTGTAGGTGAAACTGTGATCTGAGGGTTATAAATGCACAAAAAAAAGGCATTTTGTGTCGTACCGAAAGCGTTGCCATGACGCCCAAATCACATGACCATATGCCTACTAGTACTACATCACTCTGGGGAGTCGCTGCAAAATGGCCAACTTGAGCTCCAAAGACGAAACTGATATTTTGCCTGAGAGACCCACAACGATACAGCCATATCAGTTTGAGCCTGTCAGGCAGGATTTTGAAAGAGTACCGGAACATCATGTCAGCTTCAAAGCAAACCCCATGCGGCATTCCATGGGGTTTGCGAAATCGCACTCACTGAAGTGCTCGCTACACAAATGGGCATGATGCGGCGCAGCAAGAAAGTCAGCTCATTTTAATTGTATAAATTTAATCCACTTTCACCTCACTGCAGGTCAATTGCACGGGAGCTCGTGCATTGTTATACCTGGGGTTGTCTGCGAATTGTTACAGTTCACGGCAACACAGTAGGCCGGCGTAGTTAACTTTTTGGTCGACCACGCATACACAGTTTACTGAAGAATCTAAAATGGCAACCGCACTGACTCCCCAGACTGACGTCACTTCCGGGAAAGTCACGTGACTGTGGAGAACCCGAGACTGTAGTCTCGGCCAGCCTACAGAAAATAAAATTGATTAAAAACCCTCTTTTTTTTATATACATTTTTTAATTTAATTAAATCTGAAACTAGTGACTCATTTGTCAATCATTTCGATGGTCATTTTGCATACTTAAAAACCTTGGACTTTTACTTTAAAGGTTAAATATAACATTAATCCCCATAACTTGGAATATGTATACAGAAGCTTGATTGAAAGTGTCCTCACTTTCAGTATTGTCACATGGTATGACAACCTGACTGTCAAGAATGGAACAAGGCTAAGCTGCATTGTCAGTATAGCCAGCAAAATTGTAGGATCAAGGCAGCTCCTACTTTCTCAGTTGTACCAGGACTCTGTAAAAAGGAAAACCTGTCAAATTCTCATTGACATTACTCACCCTCTTAATGTTTGCTTTCAAAGACTTCCCTCTGGACATCAGTTCAGAATACCCTTAGCATGCAGGAACTTTTACAAAACACTCTTTCATCCCATCTGCCATATCACTTCGTAATGCTTGCCTATAATGCCTGAGCTTGCCCCTGTGCATATGGTCTAGTTTGCATGTGTGTGTGTGTGTGTGTGTGTGTGTGTGTGTGTGTGTGTGTGTGTGTGTGTGTGTGTGTTGTTCTGAAAGAAAGGGTTTTTTAATTGGCATTATGCTAGTGATTTTCAACACTGTACTGATGCAGGTGCATGCTGGAAATAGCTTTTAAGGAGCAAAGATCTCTCTTAATGGATATTTTTTAGCCTGTAGGCTGTACTTTGCAAAGTTTTTGTTTTGTTTTTTTAACTATTTTTTTATTGAACAGTATACTCACATGAACCCATAGTTACCAGTTGGTATCAACTATTTTGGGGGGGTTATTAGTTTTAAATGTGGTACTGGTAGTATGTGGTAGTATGCCTTTGTGGAGGCTGGGCAAAAGAGGGAACATTTTATTTGTGGGAAATTGGTTTAATTATTAATAAATAGTGTATGGGGTGGGGGGGGGGGGGGGGGGGGTATATAGTTGTTGCCATGATGGGTGTTGTGAAAATAGTTTGATCAGTGATTTCATTATTCTGAAACAGAACAAGGCCCAGAGCACTTGTGCAGAATCAACAAACAAGGGAGTTAATTAGTGTTCAAACTATGTAACACAAGTACAGCAACAAAGACATGAGTTGCCGGCAGTAACTCTCACCTGGCATGCATGTATTATACAACTTTACAAGGTACATAAACTTCACCGAGTGTATTTACATGCATGCCAGGTATTTTGAGTGTTTGTTGACACTGATTTTATTGTTATGATTAACATGAATTGTATACTTTGTACTGTGACCGATGGATATAATGTATGGGTACCAGTGGGTCTGTCACTCTGTGTGTGTGTGTGTACGTGTTGATATGTGTGGTGCAACTGTCACTGTGTGTGTGTGTGTGTGTGTGTGTGTGTGTGTGTATCACTGTATGTGTTGATATGTGATGGATCTGTCATTCTGTGTGTATGCTTGATATAGGTGCGTGATGTGATATTTTGAATGTGGGTGTAGGTGTGACTGTGTAGGTGTGTAGGCATTGTTTTGCTGTGAATGTAAAGGCGGTGGAGGGTAGGGATATGAATAATGTCTGTGCACTCAAATGATCTCAGAAGCAATGTTTCATGATGTTTTACTACATTTTATTCTATTTTATCCTTATACCCTTAGTCTTACCTTAGTTATGTTGAACTGTCCTTTTTAGTGTGGAATTTGAGTGACCCAAAAAACAAATGTTCATTTTGTGCATTTATTATGAATAATAATAAAAATCTGTATAATTTGTTTGTTGTATTTGTTGTGTATTGTATAATTTGTACCTGAGACAGAAAACAGAATCTTTGTTGTCTGTGAATAACAGAAATTTGCATTTCAGCTGCATATAGAATTATACTATTAGTATTACTCTATAGTAAAACAAAGTTTCCTTTTATACAAGTTTGTTGTTATTGGACTAGGTACTCCAAACCTTCATTGAGACTGAGAGACTATTGGGCGATTCAGGCAGGGTTGTTAACTCCCTTGACTTTTGCCCGGCATAGCTTAAGTCCCTTGGCTGCTTTTACTTCCAGTGCATACTTTCTTCACAGTGGAAGGCGGAGACAGTGAATTTGCGAATTTTACACTGCCAACTTTAAGGGCATTTTTGGAGGCCCGTAGTCATAATGTGTCTGACAATAAGCAATATCTTGTTGCTCGTGCTATAGGATGCCCCAAAACGCATTTTTTTCTATGAACTTGCGATCTTCTGGTCAGCCAAAAAACGATGCAAAGAGACTTTTTTCCCCACCCTCCATCCCCTTTCCACGGTAATTTTTGCAACTGCAACAGTATTGGCGTTTGTACTGCTTCGCGATTCTAGGTTCAACTTCCACTGTTATACACAGCGTGAAGCAACGCCTACTCAAAAATCAGCCCAGAAGTGCGCTATGATCTCACGCGACTTATTGCTCGAAAGATTACAAAGTGCATTCACTCTAGCAAACCAGCTTCGCTGAATCGCCCAATAGAGTGACCCTGGTTTTAATACTTTAGCCTGTTTTTAACCTTGGGTTTGTAAGTTATTTTTCATGAATTGACTAAGAAAAACAACCCCATGATAAAACTGTGGCTTTTGTCTTTCTGTTCATTCTGTTTTTATTGGCATTGTTTGCTTGAACAATTGAAGGGTTTGTTAGACTTATTTGAATGAAACACCATCATCTAACTGGATGCCTTGACCAAGTGCTGTGTGCATGGTGTTAGCTGGACACAGCAGCATCTATTTTGCTTTTGGCTTGGTGTGTGTGCCACACAGGCTGAGTATAATGTGTTAATTTGCTAAAGTTCATGGTATCATTGCAAAATTTTGAGTTGAAATTTTCAAGTGTTAAACTCATCACTGAAATCTACATTAGCAGCAGCTTATTGTTAATTTATCATATTTCTTTAAATTTATCAATTTCAAGTCTCTGTGATGATGTCTAATTGAGCCCACTTCACAATTTCTGTTTCATGGTGTATGAGGGAATGAGTGTGTGTATGTTGTGTTGTGTTTTCTATATCCTAGCAGGATCTGCCAATTTGTTGAAAATGTCAGTGTTAAATTCTGGCCCGAGTGGATGAATCTCGGGCAGATTTATGGTCAGTCAATGAATACGTAGCTGAACTGACAGTTTCTTGACTTCCATGATAATTCCAATGAACAGCCATCTTGCCTCTTGGATGGTTCAGTTCTCCAGAACCCATTTCCTGAACAGGGTTCACACTGACGAATAATTTCCGTTATTTTGCAGTTAAGATCAATATACATGAAAAGAAATTAGCTGTCAGTCACTGAGCCAGACATACTGGCTGGTATTTTGTTTGACTGGTTTTCCAAAACAAAAAACAGCAGTAACAACAACAACAAAAAGTGCAATGAGAGCATGCATTTGGCATGGTGTGCATGTGTGTGAGTGTGTCTGACAGTGTGTGTGTGTGTTTCACTGTGTTCTAAACAGGGAAGGGTGCTAGTACTGTAGTGGAGGCGTATGGACAGCCGTGTATGTGATTGGTTACACATAGAGTGATTATTTGACTGGCTTCCATGAACCACTTTTGTCACCATATACTGTATACATGTCACTTCAGTTTGAAAAATGTGTAGCATGATCACTGCTCTGAAAAGGATAAATTCTTGCACAAGTCCTTCACTAGTCATCTCAGCCACACCTAAGACGTATGGATTCCATCCAAGTGCTGGTGAAAAACATAGTGAAGAAATGGTCTGGTTTGAGAGCTTTAATTGCTAACTCTGCCCCCAAGTTCTGGAATGCCCTACAATAAACAATCAGGGAAGCAGATTCTTCAGTGGTGTTCTGCGGATGTATGAAAACTTGCCTGTTTTTTGGGAATCACTGAATTGCTTTTCTTTCCAGTTTCTTCTGGACTAGCTGTGCACTGTGTATCTTTTCTGTGTATTCTCATACCATGATTTATGAGTTCTCTTTTTCATTTTTCTTGAAATTATAGATCTCCTTGGCTTCAGTGCGCTGAGTTTTTAACTTTAAGTTAATGGAATTCTGCACTATGGAAATGGACATCATTGTCATTATCATGTGCTTTGAGCTCACGTTAGGTGTAAGCGCCTTACAAATGATATGTATTTTACATATATATATATGCTCTTTTACATTACATCATCATCATTGTCATCATGCGTGTTTGTCCTGAGATGACCCAGTGCTGTTGACTGTATGTAAATCCTCTAATCAGCAGGACGTTATTATCCAGTTACTGCTAGTACTACTACTAGTACTACTCAGTCCTGTTTTGTTGCATTTCGTCCCCAGCGTGGTGCACTAACACTAACAGTACCCTGGACACAACCCACAGTGGGACAAAAATTGAAGATCCCTCTGCTGAGAACCTAGAGCTGTCATAGGTTTTCTCTTTAGAGCTTAGTGTAGGTCAGAGTATAAAATGCCTTGTCTGCTACCAGAAAGTCTATTTTATAATTTCTACATCATTTTAGTTTCTTGTTTGTCAAAGTCTGTCTATTTTATGATTTCTACATCATTTAAGTTTCTTGTATGTGCAGACCTCCTGTGCCATAGCATGGCATTTATCATAGAACTAGCATTGAAGCAATCTTTTTATTTGTGTTTTGACCTTTGTCGTTTTGAAGTACCACGAGTCTACTTTTTAAACTGCCAACCCCCCCCAACCCCGTTACTATGCTACTCAGTACACAAGCATACATTGTACAGTGGTGTCAGTGGGTGTGTTGAACTTGGGATTATGGCGTACACCTAATGTTGGTCATGTCAACAATGGTAATGAGGTGGAAGGGGTTTGTTTGGGGACCAGGGGCCTTTTGAGGTAAACTTAACTGACCTAGGGCTAGGCTGCTGTTAACTTCACCAACACTGCATACAGGGCCAAGACTGGGCAGTGCCTATGCATTGTTGTTATAAGTTTAATGGAAAGCTTAGGGCAGTCTTCATGTGACCAGCGTCAGAGTTGTGGGGGCAGGGTGAATGCTTCGAGACCCTCTTCTACTTTGTTAAAGTTCTCGCACGTTGGGGACCCCTGTTGGAGTGTGTGTGTGTGTGTGTTGTGTGTGTGTGTGTGTGTGTGTGTGTGTGTGTGTGTGTGTGTACATAGAATGTGCTTGTCAAACATTGTAGGTCTTCTGAGCTTATTTTTTCACTTTACAGTGGTACCCCTCTTTCGGACCACCATGAAAGTCAAGCAAAGGTGGTGACAAAATATGGTCATTTACATGAAAATATAATGAGAATGGTTTCAGCAACATCAAGAATCCACAGTAATGCTGTTTAATAAAAGCTGAAGTAGTGACTGGATAATGTTGAAGTGTACATGCCAGGTTAGAGTTACCGTAGGCGACTCTGGTCTTTGTTGTTGCAGTTGTGTGATGTCTTTCAAGCATTAATTAACTCCCTTGTGTATTGATTCTGTCTATTGTAAATTGAATCCCACTGTTACATTGTTGTTTTGATTTGATTTTGTCACTCATGAGAGTTGCAGTTTTGTTGTTGCTGTTGTTGTTTTGCTGCTATGTTTGGCCATGCACACACTGTTATCCATTTTCCCCCTGTTGATGTGACTTGTATTGATATGCACATAAAACTGTCACATTGTTGGCATGAATGATCTCAGCACTTATACATTGTCATACCTCATTCCATACAGAATTTTACTTTGTGCTTAACTACAACTTATTAGTTATTAGGCTGTTTGTATTGTGTCATTAAAAAAATTTTAAATCCAGTATATATATTTTTAATTCTTTTTCAGGAAGAAAAAGAAGGATAAGCAGAAAGAGAAGCTGAAAGAGGCAGTGGAGCATGAACAGCAGGCAGCTGAGGTTTCCATTTGTCGCAAAACGAAAGCAGAAATAGCATTTGAAAAGAGGAAATGGAAAAAGGTAAACATGGCGACAAAATCTGAACTCTTGGTTGCTTTTGGGGCAGTAACAGCATGCTATATAAACTGTTCATGAATTGGTAATCATAGATCACAAACATACACTGTAAATGTTGACAACACACCTAACAACACTCAGAGTCTTGAATCAGTGTCGATCAGTCAGTACTTCAATGACCAGGAGACTGGCAGATGTTAAGCTTGGTCGGTCAAATGACGTAAAAACTGGTAGCTGTAAGTTGTCTTTTTTTCTGAACCAATGGGTTGTATTTTAGCAGCAGCAGCTATATGTTTCTTTGTTGCTGCTTGCTGTTTTTATTGTCTTTTAATATATTTTTTGATGTGTGTATGTCTCTTGTGCATTGTGTCAGCAAGTACATACATGTACAAGCTTTGTTAGTTACTGTTTGTTTGCTGCTCTTTTTTCTTTCTTTTCTCATTTGGCTTTTTTTCTTTCTTTTTTTCTTTAGCTGGAGGAACAGGTGATTGAGAAAGCTGCCAAATCACACAAAGACCGAATTATGGTAAGAATAAAATGAAATTTGTATGCATATTTTGTTCAAAGTCAAACATGGTTGTTGGACCCCCCCCCCCCCCGCCTCCCTGTTCTCATTTTGATCAGTGACCACAAGATGGGAGTACTTGTAAAGTTGTATGTGTGTATTCAGAGGGTCTGTCCTTGAATATCTGCTGATACCAGTAATAATTTTAAACAGAAATGTACCATTTACTTGATTTAGTGAAACTTGTTATACCCTTCCATGTAACTAAAAGTTAGGGGAGTATATAAACTGTGTGTCTGGGTTTTGTCTTGATATTTTCTGAATTGCTCAACCGTTTGTATCCTAGTATGAATCTTGGCTGGTGCATCTTTGAATTGCTTAACCTTTTGTAACCAAACTTGGTATGGATACTGTGATGGTGCACCATCAGGAGTTGGAGTGTCACGCAAAAAAGTTGGGTTGTTATCTTCAAGGGTGAAATTGCAGCGATGGCTCATAAGTTCAGACATATGTCATATCATTAAAAAAAAAAAACTAAACTGTTTCTACAGTGTCTTCCAAACTATAATGATTTCTCTAAAACCAAACTTCACACATAGCTTGGAAGCCCATTTTAACCAAACATCTGGCACCTCTAAGTACTTGTTCTGTTTACAGAACTTTGTTTTGTTTTTAAAGAAACAGAACGTTAGGGACATTTAGATTGCTTTGCCTTGAGCACAGTTTCACGTTAAAGAAGTTTGCCTCAAGTGGGTTTCATACATGATAGTATGGTTTTGTCATTAGTTTATGCTTAAATATTTAATAACACACTGTGTGTGGTGTGTGTGTGTGCAGGAATTCAACAGACACCTGGATTCCCTGACAGAACATTTTGACATCCCCAAAGTGAGCTGGACCAAGTGAAAATGGACCACGCATCTGACATATTCAAACCTGGTCACATTCGCAGCAGGCTTGGTACTGAATTCTGGCAGTGTTTGTTTGCTCAGTGTGGTGAGCCGAAGTATTGCAAAGCAAAGTGTACAGACAGTGCGTGTGCAACTGCAAGTGTGGGGGAACAGTTGTATGTATTATATATATATGTATGACTTTGTGCCAAAGGGTGTGCATGAAAACAGGACAGTGGGGGTGAAAATAATGTTGCTGATAGAGAAAGACTAGATGTGTTTTAGAATGTGCACAATGCTAGGAAAGATTCCTTGAGAGCAAAAAATAAAGACTTTTGTACTTTTGGAGATATTTGCTGAGAAAGGTTGTAAATGGTTGCATGTCATACATAAGATATTACAACATACATAGTTCATTGTGTCTTGATTTCTGCACAAACATGCACAAAATCAAGTCACATTTTTAGGGCAAACCTCCCCTGCTATGTTTCTGCCCCATTTTGTGCGCTCATACAATTTAACCCAATGCCACTCGGGCAGACAAATGGCTGCTGCCTATGAGAATCTCACTACAAAGGAAATAACTCTGCACACCATTCACACATGTCAAACAAAATAAATCATAACAAATCAGGGAGTACTCACTTGTATTCACCAGATGGATGGCAAAATCCCAGATATATTGTTCTTGTATAATAATACAAGTTTAAAGGCATTATATGACACAATGAAATCTGAATTTCACTATCAAAAATTGTTCTCTTTTTTTACAGTTAAATTGAACAGAAAGGCAAAAAACAGCTGTTGATTACTTGTCCAAACACCTTGAGCAGTCAGGAGAAGACTGATGATCATTTAATGCTGTACATATTTTATTACAATTTTTTTCCTGCGTACATATTCAGTACGTGAAAAAACACTTGAAAAACTCAGTTGTACACACTCAGAAAAGAGCCACAGAAACCTAAGACTTCCCAGTTTTTCACAGAACACTGCCAGCTACAGCACTAGTATGCCATGAACTGTTCACTCTTCAAGAAACACTTTGGGCAAGCTGCTGATGAAACTGCGCAAAGCAGTGGCTTTTGCACAAGTGAACCTTACAGACAAGGCAACCCCAAACAGTCTTCACCCCGTAGCCCTTGTCAGACCGCTTCTTTGCCTTTTCACACACACTGCAGTTCTTTTTGAAACCCGGAAACCGTTCAATTGTGTGTGACAAAGGCTGGGAGGTGGTCACTCCAGCCTGGGACACAGCCTGAGGGCCGTCACGGCGCCTGACAGAGTTCCCTTTACACAGCTGACAGAGCACATCGAGGCGAAAATCCACATGGCGCTTCCCCTGCCTGGTTGGAGCAGGCTGAAGGCTTTAGCTCCAAATGATGAAAGAGTTGACCATGGCCGTCTGCAGCAACCACCAACAAATGTATCGCCACCACCGTACAGATGGCCGTCCAACAGGGTAGTAAGAGTGGTACTGGTCAGCCAGGTCGACGCCCCCCGTGCTGGTGTTGTACACCAGAACTGGTTTGGGTACTGCCACCTTCTTCCTGCCCCCTAGTGCCTTCCTTTCTGCTTCCCTCATCTCTGGCTGAGCGTTTGTGGAAAGAATAGCCACTGGTCGCTTGTCTTTCCAGAGGGTAGCAACCATCTTGCCGTCTTGACAAAAATGGATGTCACCTGCCTTCATCTTCTTGGCACACTGCGCATTCAGCTCCTTGGGCCACCCAGACCGATTCGGGCGTATTGTTGAACACATGTAGGTCCCCTTCTCTTCCAGATCTTGCCCAAACTTGACTGAAGAGAAGTAGTTGTCAAAGAACAGGTGATGCCCTCTTTCCAGAAATCTGTCTGCCATCTTAATAATAACATCATGCCCCAACCCATGTGGCATTGGGGCCAGGACACGTCCCAGGTAGATGTCAAACTCCAGCATGTAGCCGGACCTGGGGTCTGCTGCACACCACACCTTGATGCCCCAAGGGTTTGGCTTACCTGTAAAAAAAACACAGACAATGACTTATAAAATCTGTAAAATAAAATGCTCCACAGAAACCGCTACATGTACATGTAACTGTGTAAGTGCTGCTCAAGTCATACTGAAATAAATTTTGTATGTGTTGTCTAAATCCAATCTGTACATAAAAGCATTAATTTATAAATGCACGTGCTCTCAGCAGTCTTGTTGTTCACATACAGGTGGGGACTGCAATAAAACAATAATAACAAAAGCCACATCTGCCCACCTGGGCATTGTCCCCCCCCCCCCCCCCCCCCCCCGACCAATCAGTGCTATTTTCTCCACAAAATCCTCACTTTTCCCATCAGTACACACCTTTGATGTACTGCTTGAAGCTGAGACGACCATTGAACTGGACACACCATGCCGTGTACCTCAGCACAAACCGATTCTTATTTTTGCCAGAACAGTTATCACAGGGCAGATCAGCATGCTTCTCGCCAAGCTCATGCATCTCAAAGAAATGGTGGAGATAGGAGATGACTGCATTTGAGCCTTTAGTGGAAGATGCCCCCTCATCAATCAGGTAATTAATCTGTTGCGGCAGACCCTCGCAGCAGACTTTAAAAAATCCTACCTTCCTGGGTGTGAGAAAATAGATGGGACCAGGCTGGCACGGGCTGTTGGGAAGATGGACCTGTCGTGCAAAGTCAAAGGAATAGCGGATGGTAATGTCATGGCTGCATGGCTCATTCTAACCCAGACCTTGGATCTGTAACTGTTCAACAACCTCCTTGCAGTCCACCATCATTGTTCAGCACCCTCTCCTATACGCAACTGAGGTGATGCCACTGTGCTACCAGGAGATCATCCTTCTGGCAGCTGAGGTTGGCGCTCCTGAAGACTGATGCTTCATGTGATTGCCACTTGTTCGTAAGCAAAGTAAGATTTCTCGGTACGGTGATGTCTGTTTTTGGCTGTCAAATTTAAGTGGGTTTTTTCTTTTCTGCTTGTTACGACTATATATTAAAACCACCTGAGTCTGGTTGCTGAAATTATGTGTACTAAATATCCATCCATCCGTGCACATATTCAACACACAGTTTCAAGGAAAAACGGTTTCAACATTTCTTTTATTTTCAACTGAAGTGCATAACCCCCTGCATGAGCACCTTTTGGCACACAGTCATATATACATACTCCTTTCTCACCTGATGTTGGATGAACCCCGTGTTCTTCATTTTAGTTGAGAAAAGCTTTCAAGCAAAAGTCTGGTTTCAAATTTTTTAAAGTTTTTCTGTGATAGCAAATGAGATTGAAAAGATGGAAACGAAACTGTGTACTTGTGTGTTTTGAGAGAAGAACGCAAAAATGAGACTACAGGGCTATTGTAGTTGAAATAGGGAACAGCCCAAAACGATTCTGATTAACAGATCTGTGTGCGATATTTAAAGGGGACCTCAGGCAAATATGAAAATTAGCCTGAAAATGTAGAAGACATGCAAATAATTACTTCCCTGTTTGATATGGGGCATCTGTCATTACTTGTGTGACAGAAGTACTTTCTTCAGGCGTGAGAGTTGCTTCAAAACAAAACTCTGAAAACTAGGGGGTCTGATGGCAGCATAACATTACAGACTTGGTCGTGATGGCAGTGCTCACAGTCACACTTTTATGATTTTGAAACATCCACATTTATCCAGACACTAGATCATATTGACAGAGCGTGCAAGGCTTCTTTGCCTGGATTCCCCTTTAAGTCATATTTAATTTACAAGTACTAAATGCTGTGGTGTTGGTTTGGTGGTGAAGACAGACTGCTTCAGTTTAAGACTCCATTACTCTCTTAGAGAAAAACTCAACAGCAGAGGTGTTACTTGCTGCTAATCTTTACCTGACTGGGTGGCTGCATAAGCACCAGTGTCTCTCCTGCTTTCTTCCGCAATTCAAGATCTCGCCCATGCTGCTAAAAGACGACTCCACAGCCAGTCCATGGAATGCACCGAGCAATTTCCTGACTACCTGGGTCAGCAATGGTTATTCTCTCATATCAGTCTGAGCCCAGAATGCATCTACTGGTGTTCCTGGAGCTGCTGTGGCAGTCCTTGGCGATGTTGTATACTTTGCCACCTCCTTTGTACACTGCTCTTCGTCAGCCTTGTCAGCAAATCTGGCCTTTGCAAGAACTTGCAGGTCCTGTTGTAAAGTTGATGGCCTTCTTAATCTTACAGAAGGGTCCAAAGCAGCACATGCCTTGAGAGTGAGGTTGTTCACCAGCATCTTCTTCTGCAAGGGCAAAGCACATGCAGTGTACACCTTATTAAGTTTATGGGTGAAGTCCTTCCTGTGGCTCAACCCTTCCCTGGTCTTCAACAGGCCAGCAGCTTTCTGAATTCTTTGCTGGAGATTTAATCTCAGGGCGCTTGGCCCTGATATAGTCCTGTGTGGCTGACTGGGCTCCAAGCACCTGCCAACTAACTAACCAATCCCTGGGCACAGCTGTGTTGGTTTGCTTTTTCCCAGTGAAGAGGAGAAGGAAAAAACTGATCTGTGATGCAGTGTTCAGGGATACCAGACATGTTCATGGCGCTACAGACTTGGTCGAAATGGCAGCGCTCACAGTAACATTTTTATGATTTTGAAATGTCTACATTTAAACAGACTCTTGGTCATATTCCTTGCCCTGATATAACTACTGGTTGACTGGGCGTAAAACACCAAGATACTAGGTCATATTGACAGGGCGCATGATGCTTGTTTGCCTGGGTTCCCCTTTAAATATTTAATTTACAAGTACTAAACCCCATGGTGCTGGTGTGATGATGAAGACAGAATCTTTCTGCTTCAATTTTAGACTCCTTTACTCACATGCTTAGAAAATCTTTCCATTTTAAAATTGTCATTTATGAACTTTGTTTGTTTTATTTTTGCTGTCAGTATTTGTATTATTGCCTGACAGTTGCCTGTGGTGATTGCTCCATATGATTAATTTTCTGGGTATAGATTACTCTGTGTGATTAAACTGAGGTGGGTAGCCTGCAGGCTGGAGAAACAAGCAAAAAACATTAAGCATTAGATTGTACAGGGGATATTTTTGATTAATGGAGTTCTTTTGTTTGTTTTATTGTACAGGCAAGGTGTCATAAGTGCCAACAAGGCTTTTGGAGTGCTGTTAGCTTCACTGTCTTGTTTATTCTCTCAAGTTGTGAGGAATTACAAATCTGTTGAACTTCCCCTAGTAACAATCTAAAACGGCCAAGTTATGTATGCAGCTTACTTGCAGACACCACTATCCCACCACAGTTAGAAATCAGTTTCTTGAAGGTCGGCGAAAGGGGCGCAGGTATCTGACCTGGAAACTGTCAGCAGTTTAAAACAAGGATTTACTTTGTCATTGAGTGTTTTTTGTGTGATAGCATCACTCGTTGCAATTTTTGTCTGAATAAATCTGATGTTGTAACTGTCAACTGTCTTTTAACTGCAGTAATCTTGTTTTTGTTTGTTTTGATTTTGTTCTCCCAGTCCATCATGCCATCCAGGAAGACCTCCACTGTGTTTCATATGTAATGAATGGGAACTACCCACAGATAATCACCCTGATATAACCATACTGGTTGACGGCATAAAACACCAAGTTACTGACCTACCCACAGATACGCATACACACTCATGGTCTGTGTCACTCTGTTTGTGTGTGTGTGTGTGTTCGTGTGTGTGTGTGTTTGTGAGGTGCCCCTCAATCAAGCAGTAGAAACAAATTGCATGTTCTTTCAGATGTTTTATTTTTTGTGTCAAACACAAGCCATCCAAATTTTCTTTTGATATTTCATTGCAAACCAGAAAGCAAAACTATTCACCAGATGATTCAAAATAGTCCAACTAGAACTGTTGTTAGCCACCATTAGGGTTGTGTCTTCCAGACACATGCATTGATGGAAAAGAAGGGAGAGAAAAAAAACAGAAAGAAAAAACAACATATAAATCATGAGAAGGATCAAAAGCCATCAAAATTTCCTTTCGATATTTCATTGCAAACCAGAAAGCAAAGCTATTCAGCAGGTGATCTCAAATAGCCCAACCTGAACAAATTTTTGTTAGTCATTGTTATGGATGAAGTAATGTCTTCCTGACATATGCATTAAAAAATTAAAGTACCAAGAGAAGCAGTGAGTGCGTATCGTTAAAACCTTTGTGACCACAAGTCAAACTGTGATTGTATAAATATGCCACTGATTATGCATGGTGTATTTTTATAACTGCAAAGAAGCGCTATCCATACTGGATGGTCACTGCCTATGTCAGCAGATTCTGATTTATAAAAAAAAGCATTAACTTGGCTCCTCCTCCTACATGAATAGCAAATGGTAGCTTGTGAGATTTATTAGGAGGCTAAAGTATGAACTGCTGCAGTCCTAACAGCAGCAAAATGAAGAGGAATATATATATAATGCACAATACTGTATTTATAAATAATTGAGAAGGAGTAAGTGAAATGCATATTTAACTGGCATTTATAAGACTTGCTCACAGACATTTAAAGCCCCAGACACCAGTAGCAGTATATGTCCTGAATGGATGATAACTTGAAAGTAATTTTACCTTCAATTACTAAAGTAACATTGCAGCATACTATCTTATCTCAATAGTGTACATCACAATGCAAATGTCAAGCCACTACGTCAGTCAATACAGCTTTTGAAAACGCATGCATTTGAAGATGTGTGCACACTTTGTGATCTCGAGTTAGTGGCTGGATTCGGTTAAAAATATTCAGAATATTATGGTACACGCATCACACCACAAAGATGCCAATAGTGGCTTTGAAACATAAAAATATTCCCATTGTTAAGATCGAGTCATGTTTTGTTTTTAGATATGACTTGCAACAGACATGCACACGCGCACACACATCCTCACACACACACACACACTGGTGTAATGTCACCTTTGCGAGTTCTGCCAAACCATTAGTGCAGCCAAAAAACGAACAAAAACTACTATAGTCATGTCTCCCTTTCAGGTGCTTCTATAATATGAGTTATAAATGAGTAAAGCCCATGAGAGGTTATCATGCAGTCTGATCAATCTGGCTCAAGTAAATAGCATTCCAGAAGCACCAGTTTGATTCCTGTAAATAGTCATCATTTACCTGGACTTCCAGTTCCACTACTTCAAGCTAGTCAAAGCTAGTTGTAAATTCATTTGAAGTTGAACTGTCTTCTGGCTGTTGTCATAGCTAAATAAAGAAGTGGTGCCCAGTTAACCTGTCACCAAAACAAGACTGACACTGGTGAATAGCCAACCAGTGCTCGTAGATCTGACATGCCTTCAGGCAATCCTTTGATGAACAAAGGGAGTCATAGGCCTATCCAGATCTTCAGAGCAGCAAAGGGAGACAAGCAATGGTGAAAACATAAATGGGTTTATGAACTCCACAGTATGGTAACCAGATTGACTTGAAGGTGGAGTAAGATTCCTACCATTCACAAAACCACATGGAGAAATGTCATCTGAGATGGATAAAAGTTTAAAACCGTGTGGTCCTCTTGAATGAATGACTAAATGTAAACATTGTCAGTGGTAGTCTCCATCTCTTTGTTTTGACAAAGGTCAGTACATGAGCTCAGTGTTCGGTATCAAGTGGACAAAGTTGGTTGCATTGAAATTTGTGTTTCTTGTTTGAAATACAATGCTGGATTAGGCTTGAGAAGACATCTTCTCGAGACTGAATTCATCATACTGATCTCCACTGGGACAAAACACCCATTGTTTCATCTGTCACAATAGTAGCAATACCATTACCATCACTTGACTTTCCTCACCATTAATTATTAGAATTAATTTCCTGAACCAACAGTTGTCACATCATTTACAAAAAGACACGCTGTGAGAATTTACCACTGCCATCACTTGACTTTTCCTCACCATTAATTAACTAGAATTAATTTCCTGAACCAACAGTTGTCACATCATTTACAAAAAGACACGCTGTGAGAATTTACCACTGCCATCGCTTGACTTTTCCTCACCATTAATTAATCAGAATTAATTTCCTGAACCAACAGTTGTCACATCATTTACAAAAAGACACGCTGTGAGAATTTACCACTGCCATCACTTGACTTTTCCTCACCATTAATTAATCAGAATTAATTTCCTGAACCAACAGTTGTCACATCATTTACAAAAAGACACACTGTGAGAATTCTGAGCTGCACCAAGCCTTTGCTTCAAAACCTTTCTCTCAACTTGTCAAAAAGAAGATGCATCAGACTACATCATTCACTTCCTGCCCTGATGTTTCTTCACATCTGCCACTGCTTACTCGTTTCCTGCTATGTGCAGAACAAACCTGCTCTTTGTTGCAGCATTGTTTGATACAGCAAATGATGCCTCAAAATAGTGTCACATATTGACCGATCTTTCAAATGTGCTGCTGCTACCATGCTTCCTAATAGACGATTTCCGGAAATAACAGGCAAAGATAATTTGACATTGTTTTCTTACTCCGGGAGAGTGAAGTCCCCTGAATGGAGGCAGCAGCTGAGAAGAGCCGATCAGCGATAGTTTTAGATCTTCAGGCATGGACCTATTATAATTTATACTAGACTACCAGCTGGGAGAACCTACTATCCAATCTGCATGTTCCCCACAAACGGTGAGCGCTTGATCGGCATTTCTGATGTCTTTTCTGCCTTTGTTTACGGGTATCCGTCATCTTGCCCACGTGCTCACTGTACCCCCAACAAAAGCATGACTACTCTGCGCTACACCCGCAGGCATGGACCTGTATTATATACAGGCCATGCCTGTAGGCACTTACCGAGTTGCAGTCCCCTGGATTTCTGAAAATCGTCTATTAGAAACGTGTTGAAGCATTGGCGCAGTGGGCATGTCCTGGCAACAAGTTAATTCTGACAGCTACAACAACAATTAATTTTGGTCATCATGTTTCGTATGGCTGTAGGTTGCCTCCAAGTAAAAAAACAACAACAGAAATATGGATCAAAGTATGAAGTTCTCTTCACCCTGAAGTCCATGCCAGCTACTTGCCTTGCTGGCAAATTCTGGTAGCGACAACGAGAAAAGCACTGGATCCCAATGTAAATGTGGACAGCTTTAATTTGAACAGACCAAACCATGCAACCTCCAGAAAAGACTGCCCTCACAAGACCATCCACATTTGAAGACAATTCTGTTAAAAAATGGTTGGGACAAAAATTGAAATGCTGCATAGTACTTACTGATGGACAAAAATGGTTAGTTACTTGATTTTAATGCACATTCCAAAACTATTTTCATATGTAAACCCTTTCTCAAGTCAAAAATGGTGTGTGGTAGGTAAATGGGCTCAAAAAGTGTGTGTGTGTCTGTGTGTGTTTGACATCTTCCACATCTGCATATGAGAAAAATACCTCTGAATCTCCATCTCAATGTACACCTACACCATTTTTTTGTTTTATAAATGTGCTCGGAAAACACACTTTTACACATACGATTTTGATCCCTTTTACACATACAATTGTTATCCATTTTTCACTTTGTCCAGAACATATTTATCCTCGCCATTTTTGCATTCACCATATTTACACTGCAGGTGTCACAGTTAAAGGCAGTCTGTTATTTTGTTTTTTCAAAACTTCCGTTCACAGTTTCATGCAAATGGGACCCCACCAAAAATCAGCACAATTTTAACTTTAAGATCCCTTTTAATTTTTATTTGAGTTTTTGTGTTTATTTTTCAAACTCCACAGTATCTCTGATCTTTGCATATATATATATATAGCAGTCAATGTGAGTTATTTATATATTATAAACAAAGCAGCATTCATAATATGGCACAAGATATGAAGACTTCATGAAAAAATTGTTCAATACACAAATGTGGAAAACACTTACTAAAATAACAATGCAGCAACTAACAACCTTGCGAAATATGGCACATGACTACAACCACACATAAAAAGCAATGTTAAAAATATGAGTTAAATCACACTATGAAATATGGCACTTTGTAATAAGCAAAGTTTAAAATAAAAAAAGTGACCTTAAAAGCGAAGCTGAATGAGTACATATATACAGCACATTTATAAACTATCATGTGCAAAGATTAAATTAAAAGACTGCAGCATTTGTTCAACAAAGAACTTGGCAAATGCCACTCAGATTAATTCAAGAGTGACCCTCAAACATACGGCAAGCAAATGCACCACACTAGACTAGCATACTTCATCTAGAAATAAAAATCAAGTTGTTTCACCCAATTTTTGCTGATGAAAATGCTTTACACAACCATCACCTCATAGTGTTCAACACTAAAGCTGTGCTAAAACCCTTAAGCTACTGGCTTGCTACAGAACATGCAGAGTTCTAGCATGCGTCATGGAAGGCAGAACAACAAGTTATCAGTCTGCTGTCACATGCTTCGTGGGGGGCAGAACAACAAGTTATCAGTCTGCTGTCAGAACACAGAGTTCTAGTATGCTTCGTGGAAGGCAGAACAACAAGTTATCAGTCTGCTGTTAGAACACGCAGAGTACTAGTATGCTTCATGGAGGGCAGAACAACAAGTTATCAGTCTGCTGTCAGAACACGCAGAGTACTAGTATGCTTCGTGGAGGGCAGAACAACAAGTTATCAGTCTGCTGTCAGAACACGCAGAGTACTAGTATGCTTCGTGGAGGGCAGAACAACAAGTTACCAGTCTGCTGTCAGAACACGCAGAATACTAGTATGCTTCGTGGAGGGCAGAACAACAAGTTATCAGTCTGCTGTCAGAACACGCAGATACTAGTATGCTTCGTGGAGGGCAGAACAACAAGTTATCAGTCTGCTGTCGGAACACGCAGAATACTAGCATGCTTTGTGGAGAGCAGGACAAGTTATCAGTCTGCTGTCAGAACACTGCAGAGTACTAGTATGCTTCGTGGAGGGCAGAACAACAAGATATCAGTCTGCTGTCAGAACTCGCAGAGTACTAGTATGCTTCGTGGAGGGCAGAACAACAAGTTATCAGTCTGCTGTCAGAACATGCAGAGTACTAGCATGCTTCATGGAGGGCAGAACAACAAGTTATCAGTCTGCTGTCAGATGCTTCGTGGAGGGCAGAACAACAAGTTATCAGTCTGCTGTCAGAACACACAGAGTACTAGTATGCTTCGTGGAGGGCAGAACAACAAGTTATCAGTCTGCTGTCAGAACACGCAGAGTACTAGTATGCGTCGTGAAGGGCAGAACAACAAGTTATCAGTCTGCTGTCAGATGATTCGTGGAGGGCAGAGCAACAAGTTATCAGTCTGCTGTCAGAACACGCAGAGTACTAGTATGCTTCGTGGAGGGCAGAACAAGTTATCAGTCTGCTGTCTGAACACCAGAGTACTAGATGCTTTGGAGGGCAGAACAACAAGTTATCAGTCTGCTGTCAGAACACGCAGAGTCTACTAGCATGCTTTGTGGAGGGCAGAACAACAAGTTATCAGTCTGCTGTCAGAACACGCAGAGTACAGTACTAGCATGCTTGTGGAGGGCAGAACAACAAGTTATCAGTCTGCTGTCAGAACACGCAGAGTACTAGCATGCTTCATGGAGGGCAGAACAACAAGTTATCAGTCTGCTGTCAGAACACGCAGAGTACAGTAAACATGCTTTGGAGGGCAGAACAACAAGTTATCAGTCTGCTGTCAGAACACGCAGAGTACTAGTATGCTTCATGGAGGGCAGAACAACAAGTTATCAGTCTGCTGTCAGAACATGCAGAGTACTAGCATGCTTCATGGAGGGCAGAACAGCAAGCTATCAGTGTATTAGTCTGCTGTCAGAACAGACAGTGGCTAACCCCTTCACCACTGCACTATGTTGCCCACAAATGTTCTTGGGGATGGGGGTGGGGTTTGCGATAATGCGAAGACCTACTCCACTGACAAATTCAGTTTTCATTTCTTTTTAAATAATTTTAATTCCCCCCTCTAAAGAAACAATCAAAGAGTTCAGATAAAATCAAAATACTTCTCTCTGCATCCTCATATATATATATATATATATATATATATATCTATCTATATATATATATATATATATATGCAAGATTATTTATGTAATAATTGGGCTAAACAAGTCAAATGATAAAATATGCATGCTCCAGCATGGAAGAGTTAAACTTTCTGTATAACGGAGTAAATCTCAAAGCAAGATTAAGATTATGTTAATGTGGCGGGGGGGGGGAGATAGCCCTATTCATGATGGAACTATATATTAACATTTGTTTTATTGATGCCTATGTCAAGGGAAACATGAAACTGTTGTGGAGGGGCCTTGCACTGGGATTTATATCATGTACAAATCACGGCATTCAACCATCCAGCACTACTTAAAATAGTCATGACAACATACCACTGACACAGGTGTCCTGCAAAAAAATCACTCTGACACTAATTTTAAGGTACAGTGCCAATGACGCTGTCTTCGATCCGGATCTCTGTCATCCACAGCACAGAAGCTATTACTCATGTGGGAAAAAAACGATGCAAGAACATACATGTATGCATGTGCAAAACCTGTACGCTTTCTCTGGAAATTGCATAAAATAATGGTCACCTCAAAACAAAATGCAAAAGCAAAACAAAAGCAAAGCATGACATGGCACGAAAACCAGAAGTATGTGTAAGTAGTAATACTCTCACTCCACCCCCACCTCATCTCTGTCACATACACAAGCACACACACGCATGCATACGCAAACATACACAGTGGTTCACTGAGCACCTCTATGCCCTGCCATTTTAAATATTGTGCGAACTGCTTGAATCTCGCAGTTAATTTAAAAAAAAAAATTAATGATACACCCCTCCCTCATGCTTTCGCGTGTATAAGATTGCAAAGCTCAATGCTATGTATGTACTGTAATCACGGTGTGATCACTGACATGACAGAATGCACCTGCGCAGTGCACTCCGTCAAACATTTGATCAAGCAGAATACATATAGGTATTTTCTTTCAGTCAACAACAGTTGTTTGAAATGTTCCAGTCCCACAGAAAAGCGATGCTTATCATTTAACAGCAAGGTTAAAAACAATTTGTAAGCCAAACTGACACAAACTAGGGCACCTGGCCAATTCATTCCAGTCTAGATATATATATATATATATATAAAACACCAACTTTACACAACAAAACACACCCACAACTGTACTGGGCTGAAATTGTAAACAGTGTAAGAACTAGAACAGTACTCCGTATACCTTGATGAGCTGGACACAGAATGTGTTACTGTTAATAACAGTTAGCGAGTTATACTCATCATGCTTTGTGAGCAACCAGGGTTCTCAGCCAGGCTTAGAACATGTCACAGTGGCTCAATATGAAAGTACTATCAAAGGCAAGATCTTCTGTCTTCCTTTTTTTCATGGAGGTAGTGTGCCCGTTTTTTGAGAGACACACTGTGTATGCAACTGTTTTCAATTTTCCTGTCGCCAAGGTGGGGGTGGGGGTGTGTGTGGGGGGGATGGCTTAGAATCTGCAGGATACATAGCTCATTCTGCTATACTCCGACCCTGTTTTGTGCTGAGGTAATGAAATATATGTCTGGTGCCGACAAAATGACAGCTGTGCCTAAGCACTGAGCGGGACTGATGGTCTCAGTCAAATACAGTCAGCTGCACTGACAGCAGCCCCCCCCCCCCCCCATTTTTATTTCTCACTTTACTTTTTTTTCTTTTGTTCTAATTCTGTTCGACTTTTCTTCTTTTTTGCCATCTCTCTTCGACGACATTACTGCGCCAGGAACATGACTTGTCCATGGATATTGAGCGCTCTGCGAGTCTACCATCGTCATTATCAGCATCAGCATCACACACACCCAAAGCATCCTTTCCTTGAGAATACATAGCCCAAAAGTGTTGAAGTCCACTGTGTCTGCGGCGACACACAGAACGGAAATACACCGCCACGAGAGATGGTACTTTCAGTCCTCATTTTTCTTCCTCCAAATTGAAATACACCGCCACAGGAGATGGTACTTTCAATCCTCATTCTTCTTCCTCCAAACTGAAATACACCGCCACAGGAGATGGTACTTTCAATCCCCATTCTTTTTCCTCCAAACGGAAATACACCGCCACAGGAGATGGTACTTTCAGCCCTCATTCTTTTTCCTCCAAATTGAAATACACCGCCACGAGAGATGGTACTTTCAGCCCTCATTCTTTTTCCTCCAAATTGAAATACACCGCCACAGGAGATGGTACTTTCAATCCTCATTCTTCTTCCTCCAAACTGAAATACACCGCCACAGGAGATGGTACTTTCAATCCCCATTCTTCTACCTCCTTTCGCCCTGATATAACCGCAACGGTTGACTGGGTGTAAAACACCAAGTTACTTACTCTTCTTCCTCCAAACCACAGGAGTCAGTGACCACTTTCAAATCAAAACCAACGCCCACAGCAAACAAAAAAGACCTTTTTCAGTTTGCATTGCTTGGCGAAGAAGCAAAACCTGGTCCATCATTGCATGTGGTATAAAAGCAACGTACACGCCATGGTCCATCAGTCCGGGTGGTGTAACGAGTGACGTACGCAGTTTCTGCATCAGCGCAGAGGTGTATTCACGAGATCATTGCTCACTGTGATGTCAGCCTTTTGTCACTATTTCATCCATCCAGAATTTCAACATCCGAACGATGAAGTTCCGTATATCTGAAACAAAGAAAGAAATGTTCATTAACCAATATTGTAATAATAATATTGTACTAACATAACAATAACATCAACAGGACAAAATCATTTTACTAAGAAAATCAGCCTAGGAAATCAAAACTCGTATGAATATGTAAAGACAGACAACGGTTGTCACCATGCTGAGCTTTGAAGATGCAGGAAAAGTTTCAGTCTCACTAATATCATCTGAGCTTTTTGTCAAGGCTGAAAACACATCATTTATCTCCATGAATATATTATCATCATATTAATAGTGATATATTGAACATTCAAACAAGGTTTGATAAATTTATGTAACAAACAAAAACCCTTTCAGCCTTATCTTTCTGAAATCACTGTGACCCTGAAATCTGATCTAGGTTGCTGAAACTAGCACAAAAATTAAAAGTCGCAAAGTAAACTCTTTTTCTCTAACGTTGCTCCAACACTCTGGCTAGACAGATGCTTTTAAAGCCCAGTCAACCATGATTATTATATCAAGGTGAAACCCTCTCTGAAACTGGAAGTGGAACACCCTTTCAAATGACATCAGAGTTTCTCAGTCAGCACTCCAAACTCATTTTTTTTCAACATAGTACTGATACGTGTGTGTGTGTGTGTGTGTGTGTGCATGTGATGAGTAGGTTACAACATATACGCTTAACTGAAAGTGTTTGTAGCACATGTATTTTGTACTGGTCGTAAATACCTGTAAAGCACTGAGCTCTTGTGAGAAAGGGCACATCATGATATTTAAGTTATTGTTATTATTATAAAAGCTGAGTGGAGGTCATCATCATGCAAAGTTTCAGAGATCTCAAATAGTCCAAGACAAAGCCAAACAAATTTTCCCTCAGCCCAGAATGATGGCCACTCCCCAAAGGGGTTAAAGCCTACCTGTATCGTAGCCCAGCTCATTCTCCACCCGTGAGATGGTGGAGGCAGCGAGGTTCTTGCTGCGCAGCACCAGGACGGACTTGGCTCGGCTCAGCAGCTGCAGGTCCCCCCAGCTTCCCTCCCCTGATGCACTCAGACACTTCAGCACGGCCGCCACCCGGTAGCCATCCTCCTCCACGCTCTCCCCTTTCAATCGGGCTACAGCAAACAAGAACAACTCCATTTTTTTAATTATTAGATTACCACTAACAAATCAACAAAGGGAGTTAATTAATTAGCACTCAAAAGACAGCACACAGACCCAACAAAGACTTGAATCACTCTCTCCCCTTTCAATCAGGCTATAGCAAACGAGAACAACCTCCATTTTTTTTAGAAATGAGTAGACTATGAATAACAAATCAACAAATGGAGTTAATTAATTAGCACTCAAAAGACAGCACACACACCTAACAAAGACTTTAATTGCTCTGTCCCCTTTCAGTCGGGCTACAGTGAATGAGAACAACACCCACCCACCCTTTTTTTAAGAATTATTAGACTATCAGTATCAATGACAAATCAACAAAGGGAGTTAATTAATTAGCACTCAAAAAACAGCACACAGACCCAACAAAGACTTGAATCACTCTCTCCCCTTTCAATCAGTTACAGCAAACAAGAACAACCCCCATTTTTTTCACCAATTTTTAGATTATCAATGACAAATCAACGAAGGGAGTTAATTAGCACTCAAAAGACATCACACAGACCTAGCAAAGACTTGAACTGCTCTCTCCCCTTTCAATCGGGCTATAGCAAACGAGAACGACCCCTATTTTTTAGAAATGATTAGACTGAATAACAAATCAACGAATTAATTAATTAGCACTCAAAAGACAGTACACACACCCAACAGAAACTTGAATTGCTCTCTCCCCTTTCAATCGGGCTACAGCAAATGAGAACAACCCTTCCCCACCCCCTTTTTATTATTTTATTATTAAGACTAGCAGTATCAATGACAAATCAACAAAGGGGGTTAATTAATTAGCACTCAAAAGACATCACACACACCCAACAAAGACTTGAATTGCTCTCTCCCCTTTCAATCAGGCTACAGCGTATGAGAACCACCACCATTTTTTTTTTTTTTTAAGATTATCAATCATTCAATGACAAATCAACAATGGGAGTTAATTAGCACTCAAAAGACATCACACAGACCCAACAAAGACTTAAACTGCTGTAGGTTTACAACTCTCAAGTGGCATGCGAGTAAATTTACAAGGTACGTAAACTCTAACCAAGGTCCACCTCTAAATCCAGGGCAGGGGGGGGGGGGGGGGGGGGGGGGGTCACAGCAAGAGAGAATCATTCCATTTTTATAGTGATCAGAACCAAAATGTCTATTTTCTACCAAATCTTTACGAATATTCTTTAGGTGTGCCTTACAGCTGGTCAGTACAGCTCTAACTCTAAGTCACCCTGAAACACAACAAAACAGGGTACCTGAGACGTAGCTCGAGAAAAAACGTCTTTATAAGAGAATTCTTTCTTAGAACTAAGAGTATGACTACAACTGTACAAGACCTGAGGAAGCAGGAGGGATCTGAATCACTTTGCCTCAAACAGAAATTCATTTCATGGTGTAAAGGGGCTATTTGTCATGAGAGGGTCACTCTGTCACTACACACTGAAGAAAATGGACCACTACAAGAAAAACATGTCGCAATACACAAACATAACAAAAAAAGCTAAGGAAACGTCAGCATCACAAAACTCTTACCTTCGCTGCAGTATACATCCCATATGGCATCGAGAAACTCTGTCACATCCTCAATCATAGTACGCAGTTTTTCTACACTGCTACAAAGACAAAGAAGAACAGTCACACATTTTAAAAGTTGCTGGTTTGATGACTGAAACTAAGTTAAACTTAAAGGGGACCCCAAGGAAAGAAGCAATGTGGCCCGAAAGTGAAGAAACTGCAAATATTTAAATTTGTATGCTTTGTAATTGTATGGTTGCTATACCAATATTCATAAATCCAACAGCAGCACTTTTTGAAGTTTGAGTTTGAGCTCCTCAGAGAGCATCCATGATGGTTTCCTGTCTACCAATGAACAGCAGAAAATGGTTGGCTCATGACACTTTCATGACACATTGACATTCCAGCTGTGTTCATGATATAACGCTAACACTAAAGAGCAGACACAAAATGGCAACGCTAACAAAGCTTCAACCTTCAAACATCAGTTTTTAAAACATTTAAATATCAATTTTAAACAAACTAGACCACAAATCTACTGAAAAACAAAACAAAACAAAAACGGCTGTAAAATGTAAGTCTGTTTTTGATTCCATTCCTACGAACAGGGTCTGTGATGCTTTTTGATTGGGATGCCCTTTAAGAACACATTCCAGCTGCATCGATCAAAATTTCTGCAGACAAAAAACAAGACAATGTTCCTCAGTGCTTGCAATACTAGTATAAAAGGTGACTGCCCAGAACACCTCCCCTTCATAGCTGCCATGATCCATACAAGCCACAAGGTATTACAACAAATGCAATCCCTTCATTAGTATGACCAGTGGTTCCGTTAACCAAATCTTTTCCGTCTCTGACATGTAACAAATGGACTTGATGAATTTTTTTGATTTTTTTTAAAGAAGCTATCCAACAGTGTGGGTGTGGTGGACAAGAATCTGTGGAAAGAGGGGAAAGGAATTCAATCTGTTGCCATTCTGTGTACTGCAGAGCAGTGAGAGAGATTCTGCACCCATCACAATCCTGACCTCTGACCTGGGGATAGCAACAGACAGCATGTATGGATGCAGGTTGTTTCAACAGCGATGCCACCAATTTGCAACAGATTGGGACAAAAACACAATTCTTTTGAACCTTTTATGCGTTTGGATCTTGTGTTAGAATGCTAACACTGTAGCAGTCATTCTTGTTTCAGATTTTTCAACAGATTAATTGGTCTCCCCCCCCTCCCCCCCCCACCATGTAATCAGTATGTTCTGCTCTTTTTCCTCATTCTAAGAGTTCCAAGGTCAGTGCTTTTGCATCAAGGGAGTGTCTGGCATCTGATGGATGCATTGAGATGGAAAGCTTTGATCTTAACCCGTCACGGTGAGGGACAAAATAAGAGCTATCAGAACCACTGGTACAACAGTCACAAGCAGATGATCATTATGTGTATGTTTACAAATTACACAGCTGTACTGAGATCCACACATAAACAACCACAGACACTGGTCAGCAAACGTATAGATCTTCTGCTGACTCTGAGTCGGTATGGTTTGAGGAAATCAGAAAAGCACACTTGCACGTACTATTGTTCATTTTCACTCGAGTAGATAAAGTCCTTGGCTCTCTGTACTTCCAGTCTGTTCAGAAGATGCTTTCGCTTCTTCTTCTTCAGCTTTTTCTTCTGGTTCTTTGTGAGATCCATGCCTACCACAGAACTGTTTGTGTTTGTTGATGCTTTGGATGCTATGTGATCCCCGCTCTCTGGTGTGTTTTCAGACTTGACTTTATCTGATGAGGAATTGTCCAGTCGCATACGTTTTTTTGGTCCTGTGTCTGAAAAAGAAAAGAAATATGTGCAGATTATCTTGTCCAGATTTTGAACTGTATAATTTGTAAAAACAAAACAAAAATTAATGAAAGAAAAAGAAGGGAAAAAAAAAGGCAAAGAAAGTAAAATCCAATATTAATAATAATACATATATATATATAATATACATGCAATCATGATGTGCCACTAGTGCACAATTATATTATCTACAATTATCATGCACAGCCAACCTAGGCAAGGTTTGATCCAGGCTTGCAGCATGCAAAATGCCACTGGTGCATGAATGTGAACAGTCGGACAATTTCCATTGCCACTATTCACTAACCAATACCAAATAATACCTACCTTGCCCTGGAAGATGAAATACAGATGCCTATACCAGGGAACGACAATAAATAAAGGGAAACAACAGCATTGCAGTGACCCTTTTTAAAATCAGCTCCTACTGGCTGAACCTCAGTTAAATAACAGTAACACCAACGTGGAAAATAAAGATCGATATTTAAAAAAAAAAGAGTTTAATTCAGTACAGATTACAACCCCTGATGATGGGCCACCCTAACAAGACTAGAGATGACCCCTCAGTTCAGTAACACCAAGGCGGAAAATAAAGATTGATATTAAAAAATAATAATAAAAAGTTTAATTCAATACACATTACAACCCATGACGAGGAGCCACCCTAACGAGACTAGAGATGACCCCTCAGCTCTTTCAAGACCACTTTAACTTGAGTGGGGAACCTTTACTATCATATCAATTTCTGTGTACCTGAATATTGTGTTTGTGTATCCTGCATAGCCCAGCCCCTTTCTAAGACAACTTTTGGTTTTACTGAAACCATTTCGTTCCTATTTTAACCTGTGTAAAGGAACCCCTTAACATGGGTCCCCCTTCTCTCGAGATCACTTTCAGTTTCACCAGACGCTTACAGAAGTTTTCAAAAGAGGGGATTTACTGTATCATTATCCAATGAACCCAAATGCTGTGTTAGACTGTTACTGTTAGTACTGTTACTAAGTGTTCCGAAGAAGTGCCCTTTACAACATGGATCACTTGCAAATATTATTATGCACTGAAGTTCAGCCCCTTGAATCCTAATGAACCGGTGATTCACGTTCATAAATACTGAATGCATTACCAGTGTCATGATCAACACCGGATCGCAAGGCCTGATCTCGGTACAGACTGCGACCATCCAGAGGGGCCATCAGCACACTGTAGAGGTGGGAAGTGGTGGTGGTAGGGGTGGTGTGAGTGGTGATGCTCTTGCTGCTGCTGCTGTTGGTGTTGGCTATGGCACCGCTACCGCTAGTGTGATCTCCATTGCTGTTAGTGTTACTGTGCTCAGAACTCTCTGCATCTTTGTCCTTTTCACTTTTGTCAAAAACTTCCACTTTGGGTGTGTCCAAGTCCACCTCTTTGGGAGGGGCTTCCTTCTCTGTTTCTTCTTGGGTTTTGTCATCTTTCACTGGTTCATCTTTTTTCTCTTTCTCATCCGTGTTGGCTTCTTTTGCCTCTTCCGGTTTGGCATCTTCTGATTCCTGGTTTGCCGACTCTGTTGGATCTGGCAGTCCATACAGTCGGCTAAGGACTTGTTTCCGGAAAGCTGAAGACAGAAGAATAGGATTCACCTGCTATGCACATTTCCCTGACCAGTCTGTCTTTTCAGTCTTACCCTTGTTTTCATTTCCTGTATTCAACTTTCAGCCCTTTGCCACAAAAAAAAAAAAAAAAAGCAAGCAAGAATCCATCAATTACAAATTTGCATTGCAGTTCAATGAACGTGTGATGCAATAGCTCTCAAGAATGTGAGAAGGAAAGAGGGATAGGATGGGCAAGGGACAGAAAACGTGACATCGCAAGGTAACATTTATACACCAGTAGGTACCTTTTAGTTTTACAATGTTCTGCACAACGCCGGAGGTACGAGGTATTATATATCCAGAAGAACAGGAAGAGCTCCTAAAGCAACGGTTTGCAAACTGCCAATGGGGCAGTAAGCACAGAACTCTGCCACCCGTTCCCCGCCTAGCTGGCACTAGTGGCAGACGGTCTGTTCTTTCTTGCACGTTGCTGACCTTAGGCGGGTCAGTTGGGGTCTTTGTTACTTTGCGCAATATTACGGGGCCATCTGTGTGGTGTACTGCTTTGTTTTTTAATGTCTGCACCTAACAATCGAAAGGATTTTGAAGTATTGGGTAAATGTCCTTCAACTTCGCCTCACGAGGCTACGGTAAAGATACATGTACGTTGCTATTTTTGACTGACCCACTGCTGCAGTGACCCAGTTCCACACTAACGTTTTCTTTCTTCTCTCCCTTCCTTTGAAGCAAAGCGAGATCACCCGTCATTCTTTTCTTCTTCCTTTCTAGTTTGTTCAAAGTGTGTCATACGGACTATTAGATTGCCACATTTATTCAATTTCCACTATATCTTAAACATAATCTCACCTTCGTTCTTCTCCATGGCTCCGTAGCAGCGGAGAATTTAAAACCGTCTGCATTTGTGCCGCCTTTCAGCACCGATGTTTTGACTCAACATGTGGTTAGTAAGCAGTGCCGTCTGGAGGAAGGAGTCAGAAAGGAGGTCAAAGTTAGAAGGGGTTCTGCTGGGGTTTCTCTCGGTAATTTCGAGGCACTCGGACTTTGTTTATTCAGCTGTCTACATTTATTTAGCTCTCTGTGCTCGGTAAACGTACACTTTAGCGTACTTCAAATTTTATTGTTGTCAAGCGGATTAAAGATTCGTCTTAATTGCGCACATAATACGCACAGACACAATACGCACAGTTTTGGATTGATTTCCAGCGCTGTATGCGACCGCGTGCATGAACACAGAGCTTTCTGAGGCGACCCCGAGTGTTTCACGGGACGCAAAATCCAAGAACTAATCACGAACTTGGTAATAAACTATGTAAAGAGTCATTTTTATACAGATCATGTGCTGCCCTGCCAATTATATCGTGCATCATCAAGCGTGTCTTGAATATTTATACGGAAACTCACTGAAACAATGCCCCAATTTTGAGTGCACCAGCAAAAATATATTGCAATCATAATTACAATATGTATAATATTTTTTAATGTTAGGAATTGAAAAGGAAAGAGAGAGAGAGAAGGGGAAAAAAACGAGAAGAAGTTTTGTCAGAAGAGATGAAACTAAAACATGATAGATTTTGTTTGAAACACCCCATTTTTTACAGCCAAGTTCCCATGATCTTGAGGGGGAAAAAGAAGAGTTTCAGAGTTTGTACATGCACAACATGGAGGTTGGTGCACATTCGACAGTTGCATCAATTACCTCTGTGGATTAAACACTAAAGTGTTGTTTTTCCTTCTTGCCTCTCGATTGCTGAAGTTGTCTTTATGAAGAACATTTTGGCAAACAATAATAATGCGTAAGTTATTTAAAGCATTATGTTCATGATGTGTACATCTTTTTTGTCGCAATCATCCAAGTCTGTATTCAATCTGATGCGAACTTGTCAAGAAATGCATGATCTCGTTTAAACATTTCCAAAAGAAAAAAAGACAACCCACCCAAAAAAACCATTTTGTTCCTTGTGTTCAGTCTCTCTATTAGTCTATATATATGTCACAAAATGGACTCTGCCTGATTTTGTCTGTTATGATAGCTGTCAACCCCTTTTGGGACTAAACCTTAGTCCAGAGTTTGCGAACCTGTATTTCCCTTATGCAGGCCAGGGGTCTTTTGTTTTTTCGCTGGTGGCAGCGGCATTTTGAATTCCACCCGGCACATGTGGCAGTGTAAGGAAGAAGCAATGTGTGAAATTCACATGCACGACTTAAAATCTCACTTCCAACAAGATTTCTTAGCCTATTGCACTCGGCCAGTTAGTGTGCATTTGGCGATGGCATATGTCAGCTGCTTGTTTGACAGTTTTCAATCTTTTTGCTCAGTTTAAAACTACAGCAAAATCTTGTGAAAATTATGCTTTCCTGTATCCATTTTTCAATATGGCCATATCCCCCCAAAATAATGATTTTTTTATATTTTATACTAGTAAACTGTATGGGTTTACAGGTATGTGTTATTGTTAATGTAAAATTACTGAAAAACCCAATCACAGTCAGAAGTTTATCATAATTGTAAGAATTTCTTTGCAAAGACAACCAGCATTATCTGTTGTTCCAATGCTCCTGTGAACACCTGTCATTTTGGTCAAGATCACCAACACCCCTATGAAAGCATCTAGCTCACTGGATGTCTGAGGCAAAAACGCTAACGCTGGCTTTTGTCTGACAATGTGTATCAAGAGGCTTTAAATTTTCCAAATGCTGGCTTTTCTCTGACAGTGTGCATCAAGAGGCGTTAAATTTTCTAAATAATGCTGGCTTTTCTCTGATGCTGCATATCAAGAGGCTTTAAATTTTCCAAATAATGCTGGCTTTTCTCTGACACTGCATACCAAGAGGCTTTAAATTTTCCAAAATATGGAACCTATCATCAAAAGTTTGAAACTTTTCCCCCCCCTTGAAAAATAAATAATTGCAGTTACAGATGAAGCTGAAGATTAAACTTGATGATGCTAGGGCAGTCCATTTCAGTTTGAGACTACTTGACAGGGCTGCAAATTATGCATTAACCACTATGCTTTGGGGGCCGGTTAAGATTGAAACGTTTTAACTACATAGTCATAGTGTCAACATAGGTCGGAAAGCTCTTGATTGCATGGCATTTGAGAAGAAAAAAACAAAACACCATGTTACCATTCTTGCCCCAAGTAGGCTAGCTGGACGCAGAATCATCTTGACACAGATTCATCACCAAATATGTGTAATATAAAATAACAAAAAACACGAACAAAGAACAGACCCCAAAATACCCTCTTTTATTTTATTTTCATGCTACAGTGTCAGCAAGGTAAACCTAAAACATCCCACCAAAACCTAATACCATACTGTGTGTACAGATGACATACAGACATGAGACAATTATATATACATGTAAGTACGACACATGGGCTATGAAAAGTGGTGCCCTTACAGACGTACATTTACACCCAATCACTGCAAAGGACAAACTCCATTTCTGTGACAGGTTCTATTCGTTCCACACTTGTTCTGTTACACATGTGCACACATGCATCCTTTCATATCCTTTCTTGGCAACACACTCACACATGTACATTGTTTAACATACATGGTTATTGTCTCAGAATGGCACACATCTGACAGGGTGACTACTAGTTCAGCAACTGCTCTCACTGCCCTTCCTCAACTCCCCACTCCCTTCCCCAAACACTATCACTCCTGGCAGTTACTGATATGCTTTCTAATTCCATAGCAGGATAACCAAATGCTGCTTCACAAACAAACAGAGGATATCAACCGGTAGAAACAATGCTTAAGTGTCTATGATCAGCAGACCCATGAAAGGGAGTGAGCGTTGAGACTCTGGGGTACAGGAACATAGCCAGAGTGCCCAACTTGCAATCAGAAGGTTGTCAGTTTGATCCAAAGTACATAAGTAAACGTGATGCTTAACGTCCATACAAACCATAAGGCTTATTAGGGATGGGTAGTCTGATCCCCGAGAGGAGCTGTGGGAGAATTGTCTTCTCCTGGGGGAATTTTCTGTGATGACTTTTATTTCCATATCTGTTTCACCCGCCCCAGTGTTACCACAATATCACAAGACCCTGGTCGTTATGTCAAAACTGGAGGTGGCAGGTTACAGCTAAACGCCCATATGCCCTTCACAGTTTGAACTTGTACTTCCGCATTGATAAACAAGCTGGTCGCCTACATAGATGAAAGAAAGAAAAGATTGCAATGGTCATGTGTGGCTTTCGCAGTTTACCACACCTCCAATATGGACCAGCTGCACAAAAACGTGCTGGAGACTCCTGCTGCCTTTGTACTTTACTGCTTCTTCAGTTCAACCAGCTGAGGAAATAAGGCGCAAAATCCCCCGGGTATGAAAGTGAGATGACTTCTAGCATAAGTTTTACCTGCATAACGAGTAATAACAAGACCTGCATAAAGAGTAATAACAAGCAGAATATCATCACTTTAAAAATAACACCAACAAAATGCCAACACCATCATCATCTCCTTACCAAGAAAGCTGGCACTGATAGACTGGTGGCCCTTGTGTGTTGTAAAAAAATGACCTTTTCAGGAAGCAAACATACAAAACATGATGCTAGGTAAAACAGAATTTGTGTAAAAGAAGCACTTTTTTGATGTGGTTCACAAACTGTGTCATTTTAAAACCCTTGTAAAATAAAAACTAATGGGCAAAAATCAGTTGTCTTGATGCACATTCAATCTTTTATGTTTCATCAAAAGTCTAAACTGCAACTTAAGCCAGTGAGGATGAATGGAGTACAAGACAAGCATTCTTCATTAAAAAAAAATCATGAGTGGATTTTCCTTTCATTGACTTATTCATGAACTTTGTTAAGACACAGCATCAACTGCGCTGCCATTCAATTTAGCAAGACAACAATTGTGAACAGACACCAAATTGTTTGCATTAATACTGAAATCACCAAAGCCAATATATAATGATAAATTCCCCATAAATTCCAACCATGGGATAGTGTTGTTACATGTAGTATGCAAATTCCCCATAAATTCCAACCATGGGATAGTGTTGTTACATGTAGTATGCAAATTCCCCATAAATTCCAACCATGGGATAGTTTTGTTACATGTAGTATGCAAATTTACACCATTGCCATGAGTAATAGTACCTCATTATTTGTTAATTGTTATACATTCATACATGCACGTAGAAGAATAAAAGCAAGAGTGGAGCAAAAAAGTAAAAAATGAGACCTAAAATAAAAGAATCCACTAGAACTATGCAGAGAAAGAAAAGACGTGAGCAAAACACTTGAAGAAGTCCAGATTATTTTCTTTTCTGTTTTGTTTATGCACTTTGAACAAACAAACAAAATTTGAAAAAAAAAGCAGAGGAGAAAATTATGCATTTCCGTTTTACATCAACAAGGCTCAGTTCTTACTCTGCATCAAAGAGAGGGAGGGTGTGTGAGTGTGTCTCTATTAATGCTTTGTTGATACTCAACATCATAAAACTAAAGAATGTCTGTATGCATGCATGCATATATATAGATAGATACGTATGGTGCACTATACCAGTGCAAATGCTGAAGTCAAAAAGAGCATTGCTTTCTTTTTGAAAGAACTGTGTCAAATTGCTTGTGTCCGCCAGACTTTTATTGCAGTAGAGTAACTCCTTCAAAAATGGGTCAGACTTTGGAAATGCAGAGAAAACTGTACATGGCCCAAGTTGTTGCCATGAAGCCTACTGATGCAAACTCAGCTCAAAGGTTTGATCAACAAACGGGTCTCAGACCTTCACTGTCACGACAGTATGAGACACTATCAGCGAGAGAGACAGACAGAAAGAGAAGGAGAAAGTGAGGGAGAGAGAGAGGGAGAGTGTGGGCTGGTGTGAGTATTGCAGAGGAGAAGGGCTGTGTGTGCTTCAGAGAGAGAGAGAGAAAAAGAGAGAGAGAGAGATTGCAAACACCTGCAGTCGTCTAGACCAGACTGCAGCAAAGAGTTCACTTTGATGGGAGTACTTGCAAGAAAAGATGCAAACCACAACATTTTTAGACCCAAACACAAAAAGGTTCAAACGAACGCTTGTTTATTTTAACACAGACACACAGTATGCAAATTTTTGGGGAAATTCCCCTTTATCCAGCCACAAAATGACACTTAAACAACAGATAAACGGTTTATAAATGTTGTTTAAGTGTGGTGTGATGGCTTGATAAAGGAGATTTACCCAAAAATGTGCATACTATATGTCTGTGTTAAAATAAATCAGCATTCGTTTGAACCTTTTTGTGTTTGGATCTTGTTTTAGAACGCTAGCAGTCATTCTGTTTCACAACATTTTTAAGCAAAAATAAACATGGGGTGTGGGGAGAAGGGAGGGGGTGCAGTGGAAAGACCATGACCTCAACAAAATACATCATCAACATGAAAGCACATGACAAGAAATATTGGTGCAACACTCATTATTTGGTTCTGTACTAATTTGTGCACTTGTTGCTTTTGGCAGCAGGATCACATCTATGTTAACTGTGACAGCAGTCGCAAAGTACTGCAAAAAAAAATCATCACATTTAGATGAAGTATCTCATTCCTGAGTCACAAACAGAGGGTAACACACATGGACACACAGATTTCGACACGACCATCAGTTATTGGTATGGTCAGTTCCTATTCAGAAAAAAGAAGAAGTTAGCTACCTCAAAATGAAATAACACACCCATTCAAACTCTGATTTCCTGAGTTTTAAGTGAAACAAGCTCTTGTTAGTTTGAGAAGAAGAAAAAAATCCATTTAATGGAAGAATAACAACAACATCAAACACACAAAACAATGCAAAACATTTCAATGACTGGTGATAAACAAAATGCATGCTAGTGCAAGTACATAAACTACACAAAAGTTTACCCTCATGTTGACATCAGATGCAAACTGTAAATCAGGTGTTATTGCGTCATTCCAAATTTTGACCTCAAAATCTGAATGCACCTCCCCGCAGTATGGTTCATCAGAACTCTGCTCATAGCCTTGCTTTTGTAATGACTTCAAACGTTATCATCACCCTGCCATTATGCAAACTCTGCCACAGACTAAGTAAAAGCTGCAACTACTACCTGTAAGATAAGTCTGGAATTTTGTTGCTCAAAGTTTGTTACAAAGCTTAATGCTACTAAAACCAGAAAACGTGAACTGACTGGCAGCCACACTTGTACCTCAACCTCACAAAACAGCATGTAGCTAAAACACAAAGAAGTGACTTGGGCCCACAGACTGAGGCCCCAGAAGGTGACTTAATGACGCAGACTGGGACGGTGGAGTAATGTTCAATTCAGTCCATCAGATCTGGACATCCGAGGGGCGATGTTGAAACAGAAGATCGATGACACTCTCGTCTGCCAACGTAGATGTATCCCCCAGGTCACGATCGCCCCGTGCTATTTTGCGCAGGATACGCCTCATGATCTTCCCGGAGCGTGTCTTTGGCAAAGCCGGGGCGTTCTGCACAAAATCTGGCTGAGCAAAAGGCCCAATCTTTGTGCGAACTGAAAAAGAACCAAAAAAGGCTTTATCAAACAACATTCTTCCAAGCACTGAATAAGACAAAAACACATAAATGGCTTAGCTCTCCATCTCATTTTTCATTGTTTTTCACTGTGTTGTTTAACACTTTGTTTTGGAGCTCGATAAGGAGATCGCTCTGAAAATCCGCATGTTGTGTTTTGTCCTCATAAAGAGCGTTCTTTTGAACCTTTTTGATGTGTTTGAATCTTGTTTTATGCTAGCAGTCATTCTTGTTTCTGCTTTTTTTATTATTATTACACAATCCAAAAAACTAAACAAAGATATATTACACTGACAGGGTTTGAAACAAGTGCATCAAAAAGAACTAACTTTTCAAATCATGTTTGAACCAACACTGTAACATAATACGTTACTATTTTGTAAAGCAAAAACTTAAGAGAGAAAAAAAATCTGCTAATTATGCCAAAAGGATCAAGACATTATCGTACACACAGACACACAGTTTCAAAGGTAAGTGATCTAGGTTTACAGACACGCAACCATGCAGACCACCATCACAAATGGCATACCCATGTTTTTCAGCTCAGCCTTCAAGTCCTCATTGTACTGTTCTCCCTGAAAAACAAACACAAAACGGGTCAAAGCCTTGGAAATTTGCTGTTAAATACATCCGCATGGAAAACAACAGAATCTCTCTTTTTCTTCTCTCAATCTGTTCTAGCCCGAGACACACTCCTGTCCACGCTTCTGTCCATGTATTGATCAGCCTCGATGAAGAGAATCTTCAATTTTAACACTTTCAGGGGGTTGCATCACCTGCCAAATTTGGTGTAAATACCATATTTTTCAAACATCAGGGGGATTCTTGGTGCACCTGAGCATTACTGTATGTAGCTTTGAAACAGTACCTTCAGATATCCCTGTGTTTGGTAGAAGTTCCACCAACGTTGTGCATGAAAAAGACTGGGACTGACATCCCATGGACCACTTCTGAATGAATGAACCAGTGAGGACATAAAGTGTGCACTTTCAGGCCTGTGCTGAACTGGTGCTTGATACTGATTATTATAATGTGATTTGTCAGTCTTATCATCCTCTTCTGACAGCAGTCAAAAGATAATAATAAAAGTATTTGTAGCACACATACACGCACTGTCACACACGAATATACTGAAGAAAAGATGAAAAAGAGACACACATACTGGCCTTCAAGGGGAGAAAGAAAGTAAGTTGGTGTTTTACGCCCAGTCAAACCATTGTGGTTATATCAGGGTGAAACATAATCTGTTATCATACAAACTTCAAGGGGACTGGAGGCTTGAAACGTAATGTAAAAGAGTATTCACAAAGTGAGCACACATAGCGTGAGCCTGAAGCGCCCAAACTGTAACACTTCTAGATCGAGGCACCCTCTGAGCTGACCCCCGACTTCCATACTGCTGACAGGACTTCCACAGCAACTGAATGCCTTAGCTGCTTGCAGTCTCACTGTTCCTCAGCAATGCTTTTGTCACATTCAAGTGCAAACCTGCAGGTCAGCACCAACCACACAGTGCACTTTTAAATTCAGGAAGGTTTCTGTGTGTTCTGCTCTGCCCACTGCTTTGTGCTCTCAGAACTTTCTCCAGTGGCAGTGCCACCTTCAAAAACAACAATGCACCCCCCCCCCCCCCCCCAAACACACTGTCTTCTTTTCTTCTGCTCTGTGCGTGGTCTTGAGGGGGATTCTCCTCCAATCAGGGTCACCCCTCCCTCGGGGAAAGCCAGCCACCACCCGGGCTAATTGAAGCACCTGTTTGAGCGTGACGAAGCAGTAGATGCACTCCCCCTTGATGCTGTGCGGGTGTGACACAGACGCAGCCTCTGCCACTGCTTTGTGTTCAATCAGCGCCGACTCCACTTCGGCTGTGGATAGGAGGTGGCCTGACACGTTGACCAGGTCGTCGATGCGGCCTGTGATCCAGATGTAGCCGTCCTTGTCTCTGTGGGCACCTGAGACCACAGAAATAGTTCTGATTTTTTGTTCTTTCTCTCTCTCTCTCTGTGAAACAAGTGTCTAACACTACCTAGGCCTGAGACCACAGAAATAGTTCTGATTTTTTGTTCTCTCTCCCTCTCTCTCTCTCTGTGAAACAAGTGTCTAACACTACCTAGGCCTGAGACCACAGAAATAGTTCTGATTTTTTTGTTCTCTCTCTCTCTCTCTCTCTCTCTCTCTCTGTGAAACAAGTGTCACCTAGGCCCGAGACCACAGAAATAGTTCAGATTTTTTGTTCTCTCTCTCTCTCTGTGAAACAAGTGTCTAACACTACCTAGGCCTGAGACCACAGAAATAGTTCAGATTTTTTGTTCTCTCTCTCTCTCTCTCTGTGAAACAAGTGTCTAACACTACCTAGGCCTGAGACCACAGAAATAGTTCTGATTTTTTGTTCTCTCTCTCTCTCTCTCTCTGTGAAACAAGTGTCTAACATTACCTAGGCTTGAATGTGTTTGTGAATTACAGTCAGAAAACATGAAGTTGATGTTACTAATAACATTATGTCCTTGTTTTATTTTATTTATTATTGGTGGTGGTGGTGGTGGTGGGGAGGGGGGGGGGGGGGGGGATTACTGAACTGAGAAACATCCTAAGAAGAGGAAGTTCACTCAATAACAACTATCCAATCAATGAACTAGACACAAATATGAGGACCCCCCCCCCCCCCCCCCTTCCCTCCACACACACACACACACCAGCATAAAACACATAAACAACCCCCGCCCCCAATCCACACACACATGCACGCACACGCACACACAACCACCACCGCCAATCCTAAACCGGCAAGACACTAATGCAAATGCATCTCCTACCGTCCCCAGTGCAGTAGTATCCAGGGAATTTCTTGAAGTATGTTGTTTCAAACCTCTCGTGGCTTCCATACACCGTGCGCATGATTCCCGGCCACGGCTGTTTGAACACCTGCGGAAAAAGCAACGCGTCACGCAAATTAAGAAGCCTCACAAGAAAAGAAAAGAAATTAGTCTACAGGACACCGCACTATCTGAAAGAAAAACTCATTAGATACAGATACAGTAAAATGAGGGTGAACAAACTGTGAGGCAACTCTAGCACAAAGACGCACGCTGACCGCAAAACAATGAAGAAATGGAGAGACAAATTACCAAATACACAGACAAAATAATGACAATAACTGTGCGAGACACATCACCAGATACGGACAGCAAAATTGTGATGAAAACTGGAAGGCGTACACGTGCACGCATCACAACCGTAATGAAAACAGGAGGAGACAACTCACCAGATACCCTTCCTCTGTTCCCTCAATCTCCTGCCCTTCCTCCGTCAAGATGGCTGGCAGGATTCCAAAAAAGGGGAACGTCTGACAAACAAACAAATTTTTAAAAGCTGAAACACACTGAAACTAAAGGAAAAGGGAGACAGACTGAGAAATCGTGAGTGAAAGAGAGAGAGTGAGAGGAGAGAGAGAGAAAAGAAAGATAGTGACAGTAAAGAGAGAGAGGGTGGAAGGGAGGGAGGGAGGGTGGGAGAGAGGGGGGGAGAGAGAGAGAGACGGAGGGAGAGATGGAAAGAGAGACAGGGAGTGAGAGAGAGAGGAGCTGAGAGAGAGAGAGAGAGAGAGAGAGAGAGAGAGAGAGAGAGAGAGAGAGAGAGAGAGAGAGAGAGAGAGAGAGAACTCAGAACTTTATTAAGAGAGAAAGACAGAGACAGAGACAGAGGGAGGGAGTGACAGTAGAGTGAGACACAAAGAGCAGAGACAAGAAAAAGAAACAAAAACAAAAAAATACAGAGCAAGAGAGAAAGACCATTTACTTTTAGGTTTATAATTCACCTATTCAAGCAGTGGAATCCAAACTATGCTGACAGTAGGAAGGGTGAGGTGTGTGTGTGTGTGTGCGTATGTGTGTGTGTGTGTGTGGTTGGGGGGGGGGGGGGGGGGGGGGGGGGGGGGGGGGGGTGGGGGGACAGTACTGCTTCCACTTCACAACCATTTGTAAACAACATTATTCAAAAGCTGTATCAATCAATGTTTTATTTTATGTCTGCTCACAGCAAGGTGATAATTGTCAAGAAAAAGAAAAGAAAAAACAAGCTACAAATTTGTATATTATATCCTCTCTCTCTTATATATATATATATATATATTAGATCCAAACAGTCTGTTCCTCCTAAGGTGGTGTACTTTAATTAAATTCCTTCCAGTCTCAAGAGTTCCCCTCAGAAGCGTTTGTTCTCTTGATGCTCATTAGTTTTATCCCACAGGCGTTTCATATCTTTGCCTCCTGTTTTTCCATCTCCATCACACACATGCACATGCGAGGGTGTTTTACACATATCCATTTTACTTTAACTGATAAAAGTGATATAGTGTTTAGGGGCACCTATGGTGTAACTTTGTTATTGGTGAGAGAGCTGGCGTATCATAATGTGGTGCTTTGGTTTGTGATTGCTGTGTCAAACAAAGCAAAAATCAAAAATATACACTGAGTCAAACACACACACATGCACACACACACACACACATCAAACCAAACAGGGCTGAGTTAGTCAAAGTGATACAGGCTGAAGAAATGTGTTTTCAGAAGCGGACTTGAAAATAGCAATTGTTGCCGCATTCTAACGTGTGGTGGCTTTACTGTGGCGTTAGGCGCATTAAAATTCTCATCGTTAATACTTGATTACTTACAGCAGAACCAGGCTTGGTGGGGGTCGCGCCGGGCAACGGTGTGATCACATGGCCGCCCTGCAATCAGGTCAATAAACTGTGGTAAAAGACTTAAACCAGCAAAAGGCTGCAATGAACAGAAAAAGGAGAAAAAAAGGAATCTATTGTATTTCTCAATTAAATCTGCTGTGCACCATCAGTTTATTATTTGAATGGTACAAGGTGTGCCCAAAGAGCACAGGAGTTGGAAGAGTCCATCAACACAGGAGCTGGAAGAGTCCATCAAAGCATGCACAGGAATGGCAATGAATATACAGAAGACAGTGGGAACGAATGACAACATTCCAAAAGCATGCACAGGAATGGCAATGAATATACAGAAGACAGAAATGGGAATGTTAAACGAACTAACAGTAGTCCATCAAAGCATGCACAGGACAGAAGACAGAAATGGGAACGTTAAACGAACTAACAGTAGTCCATCAAAGCATGCACAGGAATGGCAATGAATATACAGAAGACAGAAATGGGAATGTTAAACAAACTAACAGTAGTCCGTCAAAGCATGCACCGGAATGGCAATGAATATACAGAAGACAGAAACGGAAAATTAAACAAACTAACAGTCTCTGTCTGCCAGAAGGTGTCGACGATGGCGCACTGCGAGTTCCCCACCACGTTGTAGTACCACAGCCATGCCTCTGGGTTGATGGGCTCTCCCACCGTTCCCAGAACACGCAGTGACGTTCGCTTGTGCCTGCAGGTAAATATATGTATACATGCACAATCAGAAGTGTGCGTGCACACACATACACACCCCACCCCCACATATATACACACACGCACATAACCCCCCCATCCCCACCCCCACAACACACACTCACGCCTGTTACACCACAGAAAATAAAAACCCTTTATTCGAGACCATCTTTAAAATCATAAACATGTGGTCTTAGAAGATGAGTATCTTTAGTTAGAAGTTTATTCAATTCACACAGGTGCATAACAAGGTTTGTCACCTTGTACTGCAAAAATACCCCCCTCCCCATTTGTGTCTCGTCACTGTTATTGTCAGTATACTCTACACAGATAATATATATCCCACTTTGTCTTATTAGCAGGCACAGTACATAAACATACACTTTGTCTGAACAGGCTCTTCTTAGCAGTCACAGTACATAAACATACACTTTGTCTGAACTAGCTCTTATTAGCAGTCATAGTACATAAACATACACTTTGTCTGAACTAGCCCTTATTAGCAGGCACAGTACATAAACACACTTTGTCTGAACTAGCTCTTATTAGCAGTCATAGTACATATACCCAGTTTAGCAGCAAAGATATTAGTGGTTTGGAAAACATAGAACTGACAAACATTCAAGCCATCACTGTGACCTTGACCATGAACACAGTAATTCAATCTTTTCACACGACGCTCCCACGTGATGCTGTCCCATCAAACTAAGTTTGGCTGCAATGTCGGCCAAATATGTTTCCAATTTTTTGGACATGCAGGTAGTTGCAGGCCGCCCGGCTGAACAAGGCACAACAATAAACTGTCTGAACATGTGCGACTCACATGCTGCGAATTTGTTTCTGAACTCCAGCAAACGATTACAAGTACAATGTAAAACAAATGATCATTTATAAATAGTCTGGAGCTAAAGGGCTCACAATTATGTAAAACAACTGATCATTCATAAATACCCACATATAAAATTATCACACACATACATAATTTCAAACGTCAAAGTGCTCTACCATATATTCCTGACTTTGAAGCAAAAGTCGGGTATCGCTTTTACTCACTTTTTGACAAATTCATCCCCAAATTTCATGAGAGACCTGATGGCAGTGGGTGCAGTGTAGAACTTGGTCACCTTGTACTTGTCTATGATGGCCCAGAACCGACCTGCATCCGGGTGGAAGGGTGTGCCCTCAAACTGCAAGAAAACAGATAAAATACAACTAGACAAGCACGCACGCCAGAACGTTCAAAGGCTTCTTAAGTGAGAGCGATAAGCCCCTGTTGTCTAAATGGAAATCCTGTTTAACAAAATCCTGTTTAATAACCCCCATTACCTAAATGGAAATCCTGTTTAATAACCCATTATCTAAATGGAAATCCTGTTTAATAACCCATTATCTAAATGGAAATCTTGTTTAAAAGCCTCATTATCTAAATGGAAATCCTGTTTAACAACCCGTTATCTACATGGAAATCCTGTTCAACAACCCATTATCCAAATGAAAATCCTGTTTAAAAAGCCTTGTTATCTAAATGTAAATCATGTTTAACAACCCCTGTTACCTAAATGGAAATCCTGTCTAACAACCTGTGTTATCCAAATGGGAAACCTGTTTTAAAAACCCTCATTATCTAAATGGAAAACTTGTTTAACAACCCCTGTTAGCTAATTATATATTTTTTTTATTAATGTTCACTGTTTTTACCAACTGTTCATAATTATTGTCTTGTCACATGCCACTGTATTGCCTACATCCTGTTTTTCACGCATGTATTTCTTAAGTATACACTGATGTGATTTTGTACTGTGCTTGGAGCTCATTTTTAGAACTGGGACAGGTGAATTATAAAAAAAAGTTTTTACTATTATTACCTCTTTGGAAACAACCTAGCCTAAAACAAGTGTGACAAACGAAGGGGGCTGGGAGTGCAACTGACATCCCAGGAAAGAAACTGATGCAGCTGAAAACTTACGATAATGCCGGTGGATCCGTTAAGCAGCGGTCCGTATGCCACGTAGGTGTGACCCGTGATCCAGCCGACGTCAGCTGTACACCAGTAAACATCGTCGGGCTGGTAGTCAAAGACGTACTTGAACGTTGTAGCAGAGTACAGCATGTAGCCCCCCACTGAATGCAGCACACCTTTAGGCTTGCCTGTCGAACCACTGGAATGCAACAGCATAAGAACCATCAGGATCACTGTGGTCAAAGGTGTATTATTATTTGTCACTGCCGCGTGGCAACATACAACACCCCCCTCCCCCCGCCCCCAGTGTGTGCATGCACACCTTTAGGCTTGCCCATCCAACCACTGCAGCAGCACGGCATAAGAACCATTGTGGTCAAAGTGTATCATAATCTGTCACCGTGACAACTTACAACTCCCCTGCTGTGTGTGTGTGCACACCTTTAGGCTTGCCTAAAGCTAGCAGGACACAAGAAAAGCATGTTAAAAATTGACAAATATTGTCCTCATTTCTTTTTTGTAGTCTTTCACGACCTTTGTGTTAAACTGTAAAAGCATGTTAAAAATTGACAAATATTGTCCTCATTTCTTTTTTGTAGTCTTTCACGACCTTTGTGTTAAACCGTAAAAGAAAAGCATGTTAAAAATTGACAAATATTGTCCTCCTTTCTTTTTTGTAGTCTTTCACGACCTTTGTGTTAAACCGTAAGAATCCCTCTTTCTGGCACCTAGCGTCCCTCTCTACCACCATGGAACCCTGAAATGGAGCCATTTACGCCACGGCCTGGGCCGATCCTGCGCTCAGCTTGGGCTGGGTGTGGGTTGCTGTATTTACCTCTGCAATGCGCACCACATTTTAATCACAAGTTAAACATCATCACCGCTCCAAACCCCTCATCGGAATGCGGCACTTTCAGACCAAAGCTCTGCACTCCAGACAGCGGCTGATGTCGAACCAAACGTGAGCTATGCTCAGCCGAACTCCACAAGCCAGCCGAGCATAGCCCTTACCCATCCTGTGACAGCCAATTTCAACGCAGTATGTGTATCGTGCGCTCAGCCTAGAACCGTTCACAAAGGTGTATGGCCCCAGTAACAACTGATTCAAACCTGAGGCAAAGAGAGGAAAAACTCAGGCTAGAACGTACCTGGTGTAGAGCATGAACCGTTCACAAAGGTGTATGGCCCCAGTAACAACTGATTCAAACCTGAGGCAAAGAGAGGAAAAACTCAGGCTAGAACGTACCTGGTGTAGAGCATGAAGAGGGGGTCTTCAGCATCCATCCACACTGGATCACATGACTTGTCCGCTGTCCGCATCAGGTCATGCCACCACACATCACGCCCATCATGCCAAGTCAGCTGTTGGGCAGGAAAGGAAATCAATTGGCACACCGATATGAAAGAAGTAACATGTGTAGAAAACGGAGATAGAGAAGGGATGGTGTGGGTGGGGGGAAGGGGGAGGGGGGGGGGGGGGCAGACGAGAAAGGGGCTCAGAGAGAGAGAGAGAGAGAAGAGAGAGAGAGAGAGAGAGAGAGAGAGAGAGAGAGAGAGAGAGAGAGAGAGAGAACTTTATTACACAAGGTTTAAGAATTTGGGGCAAATGTCAGTTTTTACAGTCTGCCCCTTGTCAAAACTGTGTGCACATGTGTGAATTACTTTTTAACTGTTAGAAAGTGCAGCATTTTCACAAAGTCAAATGGACTTTCCAGAAATCCAGCGAAATCAATATGAATCCAACTAAATAAATACAATTCTCCCATTCACTGTTTTCCACACTTCACACCTTAGTTGCTCATTTTAGGTGCACTGAACACCACTGTTCTGTCAACATCTGAATTGCAGCACTAGCTTTGTGGAAAAAATAAAGGAAAAGAACAAAACGAAAAAGAAAAAAAAAGTTTTAAAAAATACATCATAATGAAAAATTGTACTGGCAAGTGGCATGGACAGTCACAGCCACATACTCAACACATGCCAAATTCTCCTTCATCCTTAAAAAAAGAAGAAGAAAGAAAACAACACACAAACCCATCCTTCACATTCAACACATGCCTGTCTTCCTTCACACTCAATATACACTCAATTCTTCAACTGTGAGAGACCAAGGATGACATCAACACATTATGCTACTGATTACAGCATAGTCTTTGTAGATGTTTAATATCATATCCTTTTTATTTTCGTTTTCCAGGCTCAAAATTTAAGCTGAGTGAGTGCGCTGAAATCTTAAATTGCATCAAGCTCCTGTCTACAAACACCAAGAGGCTGAATGTGGTGACCTACTGATGAACTCTTGACTGACCTTGAGTTGCTTGCAAGGTCGTTTTCCCAAAACGTCGTCATCTGCTTCACTGTTGGTATCATTGTGGACAATGACCTCGTCACTGGGACTCAGATGTCGCACCACGATGGTTTTGCCCACTGTGTGGTTTCTGTGGACAAAGAAAATGGAGTCCTATGGATAACATGCTTGACATCAGTAAGACGTGAACATGTTCTTTTCAGACAACAGAACTTTCTGTGGACAAAAAAAGAAAAGAACTTTCTGTGGACAAAGAAAACAGTTCTACAGATGACAGCATTTGACTTCAGCAAGGCAAGAACATGTTCTTTTCAGACAAGAAAATATAACTTTCTGTGGACAAAGAAAACAGAATTTACTGTGGACAAAGAAAACAGAGCCCTACAGAAGACATCACCTGACAACAGTAAGACAAGAACATGTTCTTTTCAGATAACAGAACTCTGTGGACAAAGAAAACAGAACTTTCTGTGGACAAAAAACAACAGAGCCCTACAGAAGACAGCACTTGATGGCCAGAACTCGGATCTGAACCCATAAGCTCTACATCTTGAGTCCAGTGCCTTAAACAATCAGCCATACCGCTTCCTATGCATGCAAAAATAATATTTTTTGTTCTCAAAGATTTACCACAAGTAACACCAATGTTTCCACGAACAGAGCTTTTAGTCCAACCACCAGTCAACATAGCTGAACAGACCGTGGTGAGCTGTGGCGGTGTTGCACCCTGAAGGAAAAAAAGCAGTTACGTGTACCTTCGTGTGCATATGTCCACAGCTCTGTCGACGATGGCCTTCAGGTTCAGCAGTTTGGTTCCTCGCCACACCCCATCTGTCAAGACAGGTGCATGTGGTCAAAATAATGCACATGCCCGCTGCACATTCCTAGGCACTGTGACTTTGCAGCATTGAATCACACACACACACACACACACACACACACGTGTGCGTGCACACACCCACACTGCCTAAGCACTAAGTCATAATCTAAATGGTGCCACTTTATGCAAGAAGCAATTCTCTTCACCATTAGGTAAAACCCACGTTTTTTCCTATTGTAAATCTCTCAGAAAAGAAGTAAAAGTAGCTGTGTCAAAAAACAAACAAACTACTTGCTTTATATCAAGTAATCATAGTTGGCTTCATGTTAAAAAGAAAAAAGACTAACACTAACAGTGGTTGTAAAATTAAAGAGACTGACTGCTTGAGTGAACTCACATTCAGAAGTCTTCTTAAATATCAGTCTGGTTATAAACGAATGGTTGGTTTTGCATATTTAATGGCTAGTCAGCTGTGGAGAAAAAAATCAGAGCAGAATGTTCCTGGAAACAGCCAATTACAGAAGAGCAAAATAGCATTCCAAGAAACATCTGTCCAGGAGAATTTCATCACTATGTTTGGCTGGTGCAGTGAGGGGTTCACTGCAGGATATCACATTGTCAAACTTGCGCTGGTTAAGTCTAAGAAGTTTGGATCTGACTTAATCAGAATTGCTAACGTTTGCAAAAAGTAGCGCAGCTAAAGCATGAAATAAAGTACAGGTCTCTGAAGCTCACACAAAGGGGTGGAACTCAACACACAACAATGTCAACATCAGTGACTTAACACACAACAGAGTCAACATTTGTGGCTTAATGCACAACAATGTCAACATCAGTGGCTTAACACAACAGAGTCAACATTAGTGGCTTAACGCACAACAATGTCAACATCAGTGGCTCAACACACAACAATGTCAACATCAGTGGCTTAACACACAACAATGTCAACATCAGTGGCTTAACACACAACAGAGTCAACATTTGTGGCTTAACACACAACAATCTCAACATCAGTGGCTTAAAACACAACACTGCCAACATCAGTGGCTTAACGCACAACAATGTCAACATCACTGGCTTAACACACAACACTGCCAACATCAGTGGCTTAACACACAACAATGTCAACATCAGTGGCTTAACACACAACAATGTCAACATCTGTGGCTTAACACACAACAATGTCAACATCAGTGGCTCAACACACAAGTGTCAACATCAGTGGCTCAATGCACAACAGTGTCAACATCAGTGGTTCAATGCACAACTGTGCCAACATCAGTGGTTTAACACACAAGTGTCAACACACACAAGTGTCAACATCAGTGGCTCAACGCACCATAGTGTCAACATCAGTGACTTAACACACAACAGTCAACATCAGTGGCTCAACACACAAGTGTCAACATCAGTGGCTTAACACACAACACCAGTGTCTTCACATTATGTAAAGATACAAAACACACACAAGGGCCAGCTTACAGGCTAAGCACTGATCATGACATGAACTCACAAACACACCAGCAGGTGCTATTCCAGGTCACAGCTATTGATCTGGATGGCAATTATCCACACAGGGATATATAACATTCAACTCCACACACCAAAACCTATCTTCATAGATGATCAGGTGTTGGAGTTTCCCTTGCATTTTTCTCTTCTTCATCTTTTTCTCAGCATGTATTTTATGTATTCTGAATCAATGCAACACATTCAACAAGTCTTACACCTATTTTGCTTCAAGCTAAATAATTTTAGCACAAGCCAACAAGGGGAGATTTAGAAGCAAAACAAAACTATAAAAAAAAATTAAATGGTGAAGCAATTTAGCAAGAGAAAAACCAGAGGGAAGGGGTGGGGGTGGAGGGGGGGGGGGGGGATGAGGTTAGATCAATGAGGAGAAGGGGTGAGTGATTTGCAGGAGAAAAGCTGACCCGGACAGAACACCTCAAATCAACACCATAACAAGTGATTGGAAATGGTCTTCACCCCCCCCCCCCCCCCCACCAAAATAAAATCAGTTCAGTGGCTATATGACACTGAATAGGTTTTAAGACCTGGAACTCGTCAGATTCACACAGTTGAAGAGAACAACACCATACAGCGTTCATCTGAAACAGGAGTCAGCTTGCTGATTAGTTTCCCAACTTTCATGAAGCTCAGTTTCAGCTGTGCTAAAATCGCATAAAAACATATCCCTTCAAACACAGGAACTGTCATTTGGATCCCCCCCCCCCCACCCCCACAATACTGAGAAGGGGAATGAAGGCAGGTTATGCAGAACATTTTGTTTGACATGATTTCTCTCATCTCTGCATAACACCACTGTCAGTCCTAGTAACAACATGAATCAAATATATAATGCCAGCTAATAGCAGATGGCTTCCAGACACACCAAACAAACCACAGACAGTCTGTGAATGAATCAGGCAATTCAGTCCTGGGACCGTTTGGGGTTATCTGTCTTTCACTACAGTGTTAATACTGGTGGTTTTTAGTACCATTACAAACATGTGAAAGAGAGGTCAGTATAAAAGAGTGAGTTAACAGTGATGTTGGAGTATGGAAGAAAAAAGTGAGTTAGTAATTGGATTTTAGTTAGTAATTGGATGTTAAAGTTCAGCCATACACATACTACCAGGTTAACTCTTCTTTTTTTTGCAACCCCCCCCAAAAAAAATATTAGTGTATGATACTGCCCCAGAGAACACATTAAAAAGTTGATTCTGACACATGAGGGAAAAAGATAACTAAAACTACAGTTACTGAGTTAGTATCTGTGCTACAAATAAGTGGAGATAACAGACTGAAATACATTCAGCATCTGACAGATGTATTAACGCATGAGAGTGAGAGTGAGAGAATGAATGAATGCACAAATGGTTTATTGAACTAGGTCATCTGTCCATGTCAGAGAGAGAGAATGAGACCAACAGACAGGGAGACAGAGAGAGACAGACTCAGAGACACAGAGAGAGAATGAGACCAACAGACAGGGAGACAGAGAGAGACAGACTCAGAGACACAGCGAGAGAGAAAGAGAGAGACAGACTCATGGAGCCAGAGGGAGAGACAGACAGACAGACAAAGATGACACACACCAAACGATTTGAATTTTAATGTCCCATCAACCACATAGCATCTCCTCAGGACAACACACACACGCACACACACACACACGCAACATACACAGTTACAGTGGCTGAACAGAATACACCATGCAAATCGCACAAGAACTTAAATGAGAAAAGCACTTTCAAGTAAACTGGCAAGCCACATCTGTCATGCATTACTTATGAAGAGAAATGAGAGAATTACACACCAAGACAGCATAAATAATAAGGTCTGAACACAAAAAAAGCTTTGCAGTAACCTGTCGTAACAATAGCACAACATTCGGCATCTAGTATTCGGTCTGCCAGGGACTCCGACGAAAATCCAGCAAACTAGAAACATAAACACAAAGTGGACATATATATATATATAACATAAAACAGGCAATGCCATAATAAGAATGAAACCCTTCACGATGGAAGATCAGCCAAAGCGTGAGGACAAGACAAAGGGTCTTGAACAGTGTTAGGGTTCGGGTTAAGGTGCTGGTCCAGAGGGTGAGGGTGTGGTTTTATACCAGTTTTAATTGCACACTTACTTTCCATTCTTTTTGTTCACATTGTTCTCTAGCGTGGAGTGACTACATGCTCTTAATTAGGAATCATGCAGACTCTCAGTGTTGATGTTGTGACAGCTCTGTGGCGTGACTGAGGGAAAGTGAATGTCACGTGGTGAATGAACGGGAAACTTTTCATCATTTGCACTGGCAATATCAATGCAAGAAACTGGTTCACCTAATATATCACCACAGACATAAAAAAAAACTGGCAGACCCCTCACAGACATCAACAAAATGTTTTTATTCCCTGGCAAAATGAGCACAGACCTTCACTCGGTTCAATTCAAAACTGATGAAAAACATCACATGCCGGTCTGGCCAGTCATATTATGCATGAAAGACCACAGTGATGTAACTGTCCAATCAGGATTCAGGAAACTAGTCTGCCCATTCTAGGCACTGCAGGGGTTTCAAAATTTTGATTTTGTATGCCAATTCTCTGTGCGTGGGGAAGTACATTCTTTACATGCACAGAATGGAAGGTGAATGTGCATCTACTAGGACTCAGGGTAATATCCAAGGAGATGGTCGGAAATTCCTGGGACATTATAAACACCATTTTGGGACACATATCATCAGAATCACTCAAACAGGGTCAATTTGTGAATGAAGCCAACATTTACAACAAAAGTGACTTTGATTACAGTCTGTAAATGGGTGAGTCCTCAGTACGCAATCAATTGTTTTGCCGACATCAGCACTCAGGAAGCGTGCACTGAAGGACACGAACATGGTAAAACTCCCCTTCTGTTGCAAAATTTGGGTTTATTCGCTTCATACAACTCTGCTTGGATGATTCTGATATTTGTGACCTAAAATGGTGTATAAAATGTCCCAGGAATTTCCGACTGTCTCCTTGGATATTACCAGACCCAGATTTAGATGGGAGTGTGAGCAGGAGAGTGGACGCAAAGGGGATGTGAAAACAGGGCGTGCTCTTCTGTCCTGAGGGGTTCCACAGCTACAGTGCCATGCTGCACATTTCCAATCCATCACCAGCAAATCTCAACTTACCTCCGTCTAATGACTAAGCTGGAGAGAAGGGATGGGAAGGGGAGAAGGTAGCTGGAAGTGCAACGTGGGTGTATGCAACGTAATTACATTGCAGAGACAAAAGGGTGTGCAAGAACTATATATATGCATATGTGTGTGTGTGTGCGCATGTGTGAGAGAGTGTTTGTATGTGTGTGTGTGCATGCGTGCATGTGTACACGTGAGTGTGTGTGTGTGTGTGTGTGTGTGAGTGTGTGTGTGTGGACATATGCTCTTCCAAATTTGTAAACAAATGTCAAAGGCACAGATATATGGGCTGACACCTAGTCCATTTTATGAAATGCACAAATGCTTGTCTACAGTCATAAACTGAGCAGTTTGTAAAACATGTCAAATACACTCCTGGGTGTGAGCGAGAGTACAAAATGTCATGAAACTGGCAGTCAGTTTTTCTTAAAAAATAAATAATATAAAAACAAAAAACTAAATCTTCTGAATTTGTTAACCTTTGCTGCACATCAAATCAAAATATTACACATTGCTACACCAAAGAAAAACACCAAAGATGTTCCATCTACTAACCCCTACTAACTTGTTCTCTCTTAAATTGACAAACTCTACATTTTGTTATTTCTGATTATGCAAGCAGGTGTTGCAAACACAAAAGGTGTTACTGGAAAGACTGCTATCAATCTGAATTTATGTTTTTCACCTTTTTCAACACACACACACACACACACACACACACACACACACACACACAAAATGGTAGAGCATATTAACATAACAACAAGTATAAGCTGGGATAAGAACAGTTTGCAACTGCATTCAAACTACATCCACATGAAACAGCTTCTGAAGCTGGAGCAAGGGGAACAGCAGTTTCTCAGTTGACTCATATTTAAAACAAGACACCAGAGCTTTTATTATAATCTCTTAAACTCTGCTGTGATGTTGAGAACAGGTCCAGATTACCAATAATGAATGTGATGTAATATCACTGACCAGTGCTTTAAAGATCTCACTACAGCACTCCAGAAACTCCAATATCACAGGGTTTGTTTTTCCTTCAAGGAAGGAAGCATCAACTACCTCCCTATTTAAACATGCATTAAAGTTACCGAAAGAGGAAATGAAAGAAAGCTGGCATTTTATACACCACTAGCAATAAGCACATATAATATATATATATATATATATATATATATACATTATACAAACTTGGCTGGGTAAAAAAATGATGTCAAATTCACCATCAAATCTTTTGTTTTGGAACTACATTCTGTACACATCAAAGTGAATTTTCTAAATAAATTAACTGCTTGAAGTGGCTTTGTGAATCACTGAATGTGCTCCATCAGTCCATGCAACGTCTCCTGCACCTCATGCAATTTAGGCTTAAAGTACACCTCTTTTCCGGACATTCCACTCAGGGGAGGGGGTGGTTATATCATAACAAAAAGGGGTTAAAAGGCACCAAAAAAAGAAGAAGAAAAAAGCAGGGTTTGAATCATGCAAAGTTGGCAGGGAGGCTGGGTGGAGGCAGTCTAGTGACTAGTCTAGAGTCACACCTGCTATAACTACAATCTGGGCTCTAGCGCCACAGATGCGCTCCGCCAGAGAGGTGTCGGAGAATCCCCCAAACTGCCACGGAACAGAAACAGACAAAGAGTGTGTGAAGCATTAGTATTCATTAGACGTTACATACATCTGGATATGGCACTAAGGAAATGCGTAATCCAACAGTGTCAGGGTTTATATTTTACGCTGGTGAACAGTGGTTAAATGCATCAAAAAGCTATACGTAGTGAGAAAAGGTTTACTTTTCTCATTACATATAGCTGTTAGTGTTATGCTACATCAAGATTGTGATTCAGCATTGATGAAGCTAGGTTTGAAATGAGTTCACAAGTCAAGCGTGATGTCGTAAGACAAGTATTACCAAATTGCAAAAGATGGTGACCTAATACGCTTAGCACTGTGACACTAGTAAAGGGAAAGCAAACGCATACTGTTAGTTTGTTGCTGCAGAATTAGCAGGTAAGTCACTACTCAGAAATGGGGGAAACAGGGAGTAATAAGGATCATACCTGGTATGACAATGAATCAAAGTATAATTTCTATATTAATAGTAATAATACACAACACATGAACGCGCCCTCCCCCCCCCCCCCCCCCAAATGCTTTTCAGTTGCATATATTCATTAATCTATTTTTTTATTTTTTTATAACCCAAACCAAACACAAATGTCCCACATAATAAATCATCAATCCCCCCCCCCCCCCCCCCCCCCCCATACTTCCACAGACATTTTGAAACCTTGCAGAACAATCACTAATGCTATCTGCCTGTCTATGGCCAGTGATTAGTAAGAATGAGAAGTATAAACCTTCACATATATTATATGTGAGATGATCTTTCGATGAACCCTTACACATATTATACAGAAACTGAAGTGAAGAAGCGTCACTGGCCCTATTCATAGGAATGGAATATATAAAAAATACAGACACAGCAGATTTTCAAGTGATTTATCATCCGGTTTAAAAAAGATTAATTTTTTTTTGGGGGGGGGGGGGGAGTTGCAAAAATGTGACCATGTGTGCTACCTTTTTGTGCTCAGCAGTCTGAATCAGTATCACTATTACCTGTGTCTGTGATGTCATCATCGTGGATGGGATGTGTGGCAAAGGTATCAAATACACCATGAGAAAACTTTTCTCTGCTCTTCAAACCAACAGCACAGGTCCAGAACAGCTCAAATTTGGAGCAAAACCCCCCACAAACAAACAGAAAACTGAAACATTTTTTTTTGCTATAAAAGAAATACTAAAAAAAAAAAAACCCAAACAAAACAAACATGCAGATAACAAACCAACCCAAAAAATAACAACTACTTTCTACATTGCCAGTCCCACTTACATATATATTTGGTTCAGTCCCCCTTTTACTAAGAGAACGATGACGCAGACATCTAGTTCTACCCCTAACCAGGTGCCTCATACCCAACCCAGAAGACAAAATTGATAAACAGTCTGATTGTCCACCTACCACTATGGAATGGATGGCACCAATGCGAGCGCAAGCCAGCATGGCAATGGTCAGCTCTGGAATCATGGGCATGTAGATGGCAACACGATCTCCCACACCAACACCTGCACACAGGAACTGCCACTGAGTAACTTCGTTTGTCGGTTAAAAAAATACTGGTATACTATTAGCACAAGACGTAGTGCTCATTGTGTTCTGAGAATCTCGGGTGGACTTTCACAGGTTTACTTAGAATTTTGATGCCTGTGGGCTCTCAGGTTTGCTTAGAAGATTGTGAGCAGTCTCTTTAAAATCCCTATACAGATGCAGTTTAAAAAAGAAAAAAAGTCTGTATGCATGTATGTCATATGTATGTGTTTATTTATATGAATGTTACTGTATATATAATATATATATCATGTATGTAAGAGCTAGTGAATGCATATGCAAATGCGTGTGTGGGCAATGTCCTGCTACGTCTCTTTGCTTTTTATGTTGTCTTTTGCAATGCAGAAAAGTGATGTCTTATGTCATTTTGCTTTTCATGTTGTCTTTTGCAATGCATATGGGTGATGTCTTGTTATGTCATTTTGCTTTTTATGTTGTCTTTTGCAATGCGGATGGGTGATATCTTGTTATGTCATTTTGCTTTTTATGTTGTCTTTTGCATAGCATGTGGGTGATGTCCTGCTTATGCCATTTTGCTGTCTTCTAGTTTTACAATTTAAAAAAAAAGTTGGTCGTTTTATGACTGCAAATCATCATGTGCAAACCATCTCTCTCTGTAAGGGTGAGTGTATTTTTATGTATAATATACCTGGTATGTGTATGTCATGTGTGAGTATACACATGAACATGCATGCATGTGTACATGCATGTGTGCATGTATGTGTGTATGCATGCATTTGTGTGTGTTTGTGTAAGTGTGTGTGTGTGTGCGTGCAAGCATGTGCGTGTGCGTGTGTGTGTGTGCGTGTGTATGGACAGCAGGAGTGAGAGTGAGAAGAGGTGGCGTGTGTGGGTGTGAGTGTCCTAGAAACATGCAGCCTGCATCTCTGTATGCTGGCAAATTATGAACCTTCTAGCTAATGTGTGCCAAGAATTTGGAACAGGTTTGCTAACTGAAATCTTCCAATCTGCAGACAAACTGCGATGTTTGTGCAAGGCACGTGAAGGCATGGTAAGACAGCCATGTGGGGACAGCAGGGGCAGACAACCAGGTGGGGAGAGCAGGGGCAGACAATCTCACAGTGGTGAGGACAGACCTAAGCTCTTGAGCACATTGGCAAACTTGCACACTTCCTCCAGCAGCTGGGAGTAGGTGATCTTTCCTTGGTCTGTCGGGTCATTGCCTTCCCTGTAACAAACAATGCTGACAGTAAACCAACATGGTAACCAAGTCACACGCTTGACTGTTTTCCCTCTGTTACACAGCAACCAAGCCACACGCTTTACTGTTTTCCTTCTGTTACACAGCAACCAAGTCACACGCTTGACTGTTTTCCTTCTGTTACACAGCAACCAAGTCACATGCTTTACTGTTTTCCTTCTGTTAGTCTTCTTGAGTCTTCCTTTTCTTTTCTAGTACTGTACAACCATACAAAGTTAAAATAGTTAAATGAAACTACAAAAACAATCACTAAGACATAATGATAATAAATGACTCAACCAATAAAATATATAAAAAATCAAATCAAACAGTAAATGAAAAGGGGAGAAAAAGGCAAAAGCTAAATCAGTAAATGACTTGACAATTAATCACACACTCACAATATAACTTGAACACAACATCCAAATGAACATTCACTGATTCAATTTACATTGTCAAAGCAAAAGTTAAGCAACTTACTGTGCACTGTGCACCCCCCCCCCCCCCACCCACCAAAAAAAGCAAAAAAGAAAACAAAGCAAGAGAAGAGAAAGCAAATGTTCGTTGTGTGATTGAACAGCAGCTTTAATTTCCCACTGGGATGAATAAAGTATATTGTTATTGTTAGTTATCTGACTTGAGTTTTACATCCAGCCAACTGCACTGGGTCACCTCAGGACGAATTAAATCAGGCATTCACAGTTTATCAGTTACTCAATCCACAGCAGGTCAAAACGCAAGTCAAGGAAGCTTGTGTCAATGTGTGTCACTGTAACTCTGAAAGGGCCCCCCTTTATTATGCAAGTACTTTAACATGAATGAGAGCAACAAATTTGGAACTGGAGAGATCATGCATCTGCACTGATTCAGAATGACACAGCGCATGACCTCGCTGTTTGTTTGACAATGTTTTGCACTCCCTGTCAGCACTGCATTGTTTGTCTTAAGTGGTGAAAAACTGGTGGTCCTCATCATCCGCTGGACAGATTTCTAAACTAAGGGATATTTTCACTCCTTATTATGAATTTTAAAGCCCTCACCCCTGTATTCTATTGAGCATGCCCACACATGCAGCTGTGTTACAGTTAGCCAAAAATACTAGCTAAAAAGTAGGTAGAAGAGCTGGTAAAAAAAAATGAAGGTGAAAATGAACCAGAAAGGTAGAAAGTAGGCCAAGGAAGAAATTCCTGGCAGTGGATGAAACATACATGGCTATATTCTGACCTGCTCCACTCTCCAGGCTTTAAGTTTAAGGGGAAACATTTCTCAGTGCTGGGTTCTCAATTATCTTCATTTCTGCATATGCAGTACCCCACTGGCACTGCAGGGAGAGCGAGAATTTAAAATAAAGTCAATACGAAAGAAAGAAAAACAAGCACACAATTGGCCCACAAAGCCACATTCAAAACAAAACAGCATTATCTGCTGATTTCAAATGCAAGTGAGCTTGAAACTGAAACTGCTGAAAGCATCTTTCCAAAGTTGATTGACTCGTTCAACCTTGGTGTCAAAGTAGATAGAAGATTCTGTAAAGCAAATTCATGTGGATTTAAAAAAAAAAAAATTAAGGAGGGTGTGGGGTGTGGGGGGGATCAATAGTAATATTACACTTAATGCACAATGCTGACACTTTGAATGCTCTCCCTTTGACAGCACTTGAATAGAGTCAGGAGTTAAAAGGTGCTGCTGTAGAAGGTCAGTGTTACTGATAGCGCTACTGACAGTGATAGTAATACTGTCAACTGTGATAGTATAACAGACCTGTTTTTGCCCTGGGTGTCAAGTAACTTCGCGACAGTGGCCAAGGACTAATTATCAAGGTTACCAGTACCACATAAATCTTCATGAGCACCGCAAATACAACTGACACGGTGACAGCATGCACCAAGTTAGCAAACGTGACTGCCTTAGTTTCTCTGCGCTTTATTTGACAAAGTAAACATTAAACTTGTAGTCCCTCTGTTTTATCAGTGATCATGCTAGATATTTGTCAAGCCAGTGTGAGAATGTGGTTCATGGAAACATTTGTAAGCACAAACACGCACCCACACACACGTGTCAATCCACACACACATGAGCTCTCTCTCTCTCTCTGCTTTTTTGTTGCTGTTTTTTGGTTTTATGAACTGGTCACACAAAGTAACACTACACTACAGCCAGTATGTCACACTCCGAACATCGCTTTCCGGCACCTTCCTCCAAACTCTGCCAGATTTAGTTACGCCACTGAAGGGGCACTCTTTATCTCCTCGCAGCTGTCCAGCGATGTGGTCAGCACCCTCCGAAAGGTTCGGGTACTAATATGACTATTGAAGCAACCTAGCGCCAAAGCATGCACGTAAACATGAGACACATCCACCCCAGGTAAAAAAAGAAGAAAAGAGTTCAGTCTTGATTCAAACAATTGTGGTTTTATCTGTGCTGGTGTAAACTATGTTGGTGGCTATAAATGACACGCCTTGTTTTATTTGAGTTGTTTGTAACTAAATACGGCAGTGGTTGAAGGAAGGATGTCATAAACCAGTGCTTGGAGTTTGGTATCACGCCACATGCACAAGAGCTCTCTCTCTGCTTTTTTGTTCCTTTTTTGTTTGTTTTTATGAACAGGTCACACAAAATAACACTACACTACAGCCTAGCTATGACTGATTGCATATTTTTTCTCCGGCATATATGCTGATCATAACTGCTAACATACTGGAAATCACATTTATGGCAAACCCTAATACTACATTACTAGTTTGGCATCTTAATCTGAAATCAAGCAATACTTACTTTGTTACAAATTAAGTAATTTAGAGTTGCTTTTAATTATCAATATAATAATCTTCTGGGTATTTGTAAGGAAACTTATCATGTTATTGTTACAGGTACATCTATTTAACGACAATCTGATATTACAGCCCAAAACGCAATGTTCGGGAGAATGTTCACCTGGTTCACACAGTCATCTCAAGAAAAGAGGTTTGAGAAGGGGCAAAGTAAAGATGAAGAAGAAGAAAACACGCAAAGTAAAGTGTAATGAGGCTTCTTCTGAACCTCTGCACCAGCAGTCTTCAAGTAGCGCATCGCTGCAGATGACCGATCTTCTGCTTCATCTGATGCCAAGTCAGAGTATGAGAAAGTTTTCCAACCTCTTAGTCTTACAACTTTTGGAAAGGATGTGAAAACCCTTTTACCTTTCAAAATGTTATGTAGGGGTATGAAAACCCCTTGCTATTAAAAAGTATTATGGATGTGCAATACTGATTTATAAATTTACACAGTATCATTTTCTTTAAATTTAAGAATAACTTTCAATAACAATAATAATTATTAAACTCCATCCAGGGCCAACTTCCTGCCAAATAATGAAACAATGTCTTACAATACAAATGTGTATAGTCAACTATCTCATAGTTACATGATGCTAAAATGCTAGTTACATTACATCAATTGTTTAAAATTTTATCTGGATTGTATTTGTAAACACAAAACATTCCTAGGGAATACAACTTTCACTTACTGATTTAGCTACATTTCTTATCACTCATGCTGCTGTGAGCCAGCAAACACTGTTTTACTTTTTAGTATTTAAAACCAGTCATGGTCATGCAAGGTTTTGAAAGATACAGTTTAAACTACAGTGTTCAAAAACAGCCCACTTGTTTTTGTTGATCGTGCAAATTTAAAAACTCCACAAATAATACTGACTTAATGTGACAATGCGAGTTTCAATTAAACTAGAAAGTTGACCCTGAAACAATTCTGATATGACTTTGTGACCTGTTATAATCATACCACCAATGACCTGACATGCGATTTCAGCTGACTCTTAGCCTTATCAGTGAGTGACCTTTTAAGTTATAAGTACACAATGTGTGGCGTGGTTGCTGATAGTAAAACAGCTGATTCACACTGTCACCATAGCATCACCCAAAAAGTAAGACATACTTTGGAAGCAAAATGATGTATAAATGTCACTTATGAATACCTTTATTTATTTTTTCTTAAAAAAGTTATAGACAGTAATAATGCTAATGTCTACAACCATGATAATATCTTTCATATATATATACATGTGCAACGAGGGTGTGGCTGAACAAAACAATAACAAATTGCTTTGCTAACCATACATTACAGTCCTTTAGAATTAGATTACATACAAGAGTTGATTGAAGACTGACTTGCAGTGGGGGGAAAAGGGACAAGAGAAAAGAAATAAAATAATTCATGCAAACAATGTTATAATTGTGTAAGTTAGTCAATATTTGATTCCAAACAGCAATGCGCGTTGACCAACTTTGATAATATTGACACATTATAAGATGATCTGATACTGGCTTTTGTCTACACTGGGGGAAGGGGGGTGGGGGGCGAAAAGTCAACACACAAGCAGCTGAGTAAAAGCCTTAGCTGAATACCTACAGCTACTGCCAGTACTTACTGGCTAAGCTGGTTCCGTTGACACTGGGAGTTTCGTTTTCACTGACACGTATATCAAAAGGAAACAAACACGCCTAAGAAGAAAACAGACACACGTACATGTATATGAGCATGTGCCAAAAGGTGCTGCTTAGAAGGTGGACATTAGGGTGAAAAATAAAAGCAGAAAAGTCATTTAGCAAGTAACACCATTTAAAAGATAAGTCTTTTTTATATACATTTCAGGTCTGAAAAAGATAACTTGATGAAGCAGTCTGAGAAAAAGACATTTAAAGATGGACACCTGAATCTGTCGGATGCAACACAGGACACAATGTTTGTTTTGATTTAATCCTTGAATTTAATGACTGCTATCAATCTGTGGGGAAAATAAACATCCATTGTTTATAACAAGACAGTAAAACTTAAATTGACTCAATTCACTTTTTATTTCATATTCAAAATCATAACAATGATGTCCTGTGTTACATCCGACAGACTGCCACCTTTTATTTTTTTAATAAAATGAAAATGAAACACAACACTGAATCAAAAATAGGATGTGTTTATTAGAATTTATGAAGCATAGTTTTTTCCATGACTGCAGCATGAAATAAGGTCATCAACGACATTTTTTTACATTTATCTGTCGGATGTAACGATTATTGGATGAACATAACATTTCCCATGCTCACAATACACAGCTTATAAAATAACAGTGCTGATTTCCTTACTCTGCAACAAAATGTTACCAGCTGATTTAGTAGTGGTTTTAATGACTGCAGCACTAAACAAGTTGCTTGTATAGTTGTAATTTTGTCAAAGGCCCTTTTTCAGCATTTTATCTGTTGGATGTAACAACTCTATGGTGGACACAACACTTCCTTTCCTGTAAAACATATGCACAGCTAATAAAATCACTTAGTTTCCTACATCTGACACATTGCTGTAAATACTGAACAAGGCCGAAACCATTATTTAAAGTAATGCACTGTTGGATGCCTCGCATATCAGAGGACACAATGGAATATGTAACACTGGACAGTCAGTATGTGACTTAGAAAAAGTACAGCCAAGTTATCATTATTATTCTTTCATTGACAAAACAGAAAACCATGTGAATAACAAATGTACATTCACCCTATTGTTAACAGCAGGTAAAATTCAATTACAAAAGACATTGATTTGGCATTCAAGTCTCACTACCTGGAATAACAACTGTAACACTTGTAAGTAACCAGAAACAGTAATGCAAAATCTGGAAACTGATGACAAAGCATAGAGAATTTCCCATGTTAATACTAATTCTTCCCATCCTAATAAATTTAAAGATTTGTTTTCAGTGAGTTGGCACTTCAGCATTGAGACATATCTTTATTTCTCTGCTGTTCCTAAGTACTGCAGTGCTTCCCAGGACGAATCTGGCTTCATGCTCCACTAATGTTGTCCCTGCTGTGTCATGAAAAACACTTGCTCTTGCCCTTTTGGAGCATCGACCTCTTTAGCTGAAAAGAAACATGCACGTGTACAAAATAAGGCAATATAACAACTGTTTGAGGATGTGTCTCCTTATTTATAGGTATGCAACTCTGGAGACCTACATGCATGTAAGATATTGTGTGTGTCTGCACGCGCACGTGTGTGTGTTTTGACTTCCCCCGATATATATATATATATATATATATATATAATATCTATATCAGATTCAAGTAATATAACATATATATATATATATATATATATATATATATATATATATATATATATATAGTGCTGTAGTTGAAACATAATAACACAAATACCAGGTTACCCCCTCCTTTTTTAAATTTCTGTTCATTTGGTCTTTTCATCCCTACTAACTTCCACCCCCACCCTACATTTTGCCACAGTGTATTGTATTTTGTGTTGTATGAATTTTTGTCTTCATGTTGCATATTTATAGTGAATTGTCACAATAAATGAATAATTCTACTTTATATGCTGCACTGTATTGTATTTGTACTGCAATGCACATATAAAACTACATCAGTTAAGAAATTCTA
>JABMCL010000059.1:542500-615000 GCA_018857735.1 Alviniconcha marisindica
CCAATTCTCTCACCACTCTCTCTGTGTCTCTGGCTCTGTCTGTCTGTCTGTCTGTCTGTCACACACACACACACACACACACACACACACACACACCACACACACACACACACACACACACACACTTCCAATTCTCTCACCACTCTCTCTGTGTCTCTGGCTCTGTCTGTCTGTCTGTCACACACACACACACACACACTTCCAATTCTCTCAACCACTTTCTCTGTGTCTCTGGCTCTGTTTGTCTGTCTGTCTGTCTCTCTCACACACACACACACACAAACGCACACACATACACACAAACGCACGCACACACACACACACACTCTCTCTCTCAAACACACACACAAACGCACACACATACACGCGCGTGCACACACTCGCCCACCCTTCTTCCACACACACACACACGCACAATTATACACACGCGCCGCCCCACACACACACACACACACACACACACACGCGCTCGCGCGCGTGCGCGCATAAACACACACGAACATATGATTCACCTCTTCTTGTATTTTAATAAAATCTTGGCCAACAAAACAAACAGCATTTTTCTTCATTTCTCAAGTCTTTCGTCACTGCCTGAATCGATAATTAAAAAGCCTGCAAGAACGAAAAACGCGACGAAAAAGTAAGACGCACATTTACAGTGCATAATGACAAATATTACAAGATCACAAGTCATGTGTCGTGAATCAAACACCCCATTCAGTCAGTTCATTTTCCCCAAGCAAGCACAACTACGATTCAAGGTTCAAAAAGCCTACGCAGGAACAAAGATATGCTCCTGGTTTGTATACTATGTCAGTGCACAGCTTGTATGTCCTACTGGAACCGCCAGATCGGTGACTGGAATCATCACCGATTTTCTGAGAGAACAATTCTGTTCCCAGATGTATTTCGTAGATGTTATACTTAGCAAGCCCGCAGAAGTCTGCGTCTCCATTCACCGTAAACCGGTTTCTCCCGCACCTGTTACACACTATCAGGGTTTAGTGGTGGAGACGATCATTATTCACAAAACTTTTTTACTTTTTGTTGTTGTCAAACGAGTTTTAAGCTGGCTCTTTTTATAAATCGTCTATCGCATTTCAACTCATGTACTATACTTAACTGTAAACCGTCTATCGTACTCAATTTATGTACAATACTTAAACTTAGCACACGTTTGTTTCTTTTCTAGATGTTTCCGGTGGGGGAAGGGGGGGGGGGGGGGGGTAAAAATTGCTGTTCATGCAAACCCGCTTCCACCACGATGAATGCTTTAAGATGAATTAATTGAAAGCGACTAGATCTTCACATAAAAAGCTGATGGATTCTTGAGGCGGTAAGGTACAAACTCTATATGCTTCAAAACGCCCCAGTGCGCTAACAAAGCACAAACGGCAAACAACAAAATATATAAACAAAGAAACCAAACAACTCTGATGTGATTCCAACATGCACTGCAAATGTATATTTATAGCTAGGCGTGCGCATGATGATCACCTGTTTGGTGTAAAATGTACAAACTTTAGTCCGTCTTTAATATTATTGTTTTTCAGACCGTTTTTATAATTATGTATCTTCTAAAACACGCACTGACACACGCGCGCGCCCATGCACACAAACACATATGCATACGTAATTATATGCATACATGTAAATTAGGACACAGAGAGATAGAGATAAGGGACAAATGTGTGTGCACAAACTGGAAGGTATTGCACTAATCTCCGAGATATAACTTCCGAAAAAAGATGCGTCTCACTCGCGTGCACATTTACACACCTTTCTATCAACAAACGCCCACTCACTTCCAGGGTTCTACGTAACTCACTCACACAGAAGATTCAGCCTTCAAGTTCACCAACAAACATTCTCAGTGGTAAAACGCGACAGAAGATGACAAGGCAAATGACAGGACACGAAACGTTACCGGTTACAATTCGAAAAACAAACAAACAAATAAAACACACACACACACACACACACACACACACACACACACACACACACCACTACTAAAGCTTGTGAAATGGCAGTTCACAAGACTCTTCAGATCAAAGTATCAAGGAATGAATGACCGATTTACAGTTGCGTATTTTAATTAAAAAAGAAACGAAACGAGAGAAAAGACAATGACAAAAAAAAAAAAAAAAAAAATATTTCCCTCTGTTTAAATACGCACCAGCAATGCATTTTTAGATTTCATAAAATAAAACGTGCATCTCAACGTATGTGCTCGCATGATGATACAACTCTGATCTAAGTGGCATTTCCGTTCCTGGGCCGATTTGGCCCCCACTCGCATAATTAGATTCTAATTGTCACGGTAACTCGGAACTTTGAAGCCCACACGATGCGCACGTAGTAAACTCGGCATCTACACATTAATGGCACGCAGATGTCAAAAAATCTTTCTGGTCATCGACGTAGGCTAATTATCACAAACGTGTCTCCAGATAGCTTGTATCTATATGAACCTTACTTATTTAATAATTCTGTGCCGTATTTTGCACTTCAGCGGACCAGGGACCCTTTCGACGGCAAACGTGAGCGGTAGGCTAGGAAATCGTGGGTACAACAGGGCAGTGCTTCCATCAGGCTACATCTTTTTTACATCATTTCGCTCGTGATGTTCGATCCCTTCTATTTATTTATTTTTAATTAGGCGGGCGCGCGTGTATGTGTGTTGTAGGTGTGTGTGTGTGTGTGTGTGTGTGTGTGTGTGTGTGTGTGTGTGTGTGTGTGTGTGTGTGTGCGCGCGCGCTCGATTGTTTTGTGTGTGTGTGTGTGTGTGTGTGTGTGTGTGTGTGTGTGTGTGTGTGTGTGTGTGTGTGTGTGTGTCTGCGTGTGTGCAAACTTTTCAAACCGACAGGCGCAGTGCGTCATGAACCACACTCCCCTCTGAACAGCGCTAGCACAGCAGGGAGGTTCAACGTCCCATCTGCTGGCTGCTGCGAAGGAGCAGGTGGAACGGGTAGTATAGAAACGGACAGATTACAGATTACCCACGGCGGGATCAATATCCGGTAACTACAGAAACAGGGGGTGGGGTGGGGATGGGGATGGTGGGGCCACCCGTTCAGCATCCTAAGATCCCACGAACACATACATCAGCACCGTCCGATGTGTTCTTATTAATAATAATAATAAATAATTCTTATGAAGCGCTATTCTTTAACCAGAGTTAAACTCACTGCGCTGTACAAACATCTTATCACAAAAACTACATTAGCATACATTTCAGCAAACAGAACCTTAATTACTGTAGCTTAAATTACCATTATTGTCTCCATTATCTCTATTCTATTGGAATCCACACCCATCCCCTCCCCCCCTCAACCCACCCACACACCAAACCCCTCTCAGCCCGCCTCTCCACAGCAGCAAAACGCAGTCAATTAAATTTACAAACCATAAACATCTGCCACGAGGAGCTAATGGCCGCGAAGTGGATCTCCGATAGCAACACCTGTATCAATTAGCCATTCTGCCAGCATCTGCTGCTTGCCTACCCACGCACAGACTCTCAGAAGCTGCAAAGACGCTAGGCGGTGACGCCAGAAAGAATTCCCCTGGAGAACTGACATTCTTCAGCCAGACGACGTAATGCTTACTGATTCGATCTAGATGTGATCCAATATTTACTGAGGCTGGGTGCGTGTGTGAAGTGACGCGTGTGTGTGTGTGTGAGTGTGTGTGTGTGTGTGTGTGTGTGCGCGCGCGTGTGTGTGTGTGTGCGCGCGTGTGTGTGTGTATGTGCGTGGGTGGGTGCGTGGGTGTGTGCATGCGTGCGTGCGTGCGTGTGTGTGCGCGTGTCAGTGTGCGCGCGCGGACGACGGGACATTAAAACCCATCAACTAACTCAACTAACTCCATCAACTAACTCCTGCTCTGCTCTGTGGGCTCGTTTGGCCCAGCGGTAAGGCGCTAGGATGGTAAGTAGAAGGACCTCGGTTCGATCCCGCTTCGGCTCTCCTCTCTCTTCAACAATCTTAAACAAGAACAACTACTAGCGTTGTTGTAGTTGTAGTCCGCGGACACTCCTGTGACTTTGTGCCTCACCATTAATGAAACATTAAAACTGCTCACATCGCTGCCCATCTGTAATGCAGGAGACATTCTGGTGGTGACAGTGTAGCGTTAGTTAGGTATAGTTTCTCTCTTCCCTCACCTCCTGTGATCTCGGTCCCCTCAGTTCAGTACCTCTTCGGAGACAACTCGGCGTTAAACACGTTTAACCAAACTGCTTTTACTGACGAGAACCTAGTCAGGTAACCTACGTAGTGTGCATACTGATGTGCCTGCAAATTGTTCACAGCCAAGGAACTGTGGTTTTAGTTTAGAAATTAGTGGACACGGAAAAGGTCTTGAGAAACAACGTCCGACTTCCATACCGGCGTCCATAATAATTCTTCCGAACCACGGATCATGTTTAATGCTAATTAACTAGATCTACCACATCGTCACTTCTTTGTGTGCGACGCGAGTAATACTTATTAGATCTGCCACATCGTCACTTCTTTGTGTGTGACGCGAGCACTGCTCATTAGATCTGCCACATCGTCACTTCTTTGTGTGTGACACTTCTTTGTGTGTGACGCGAGCGCTGCTCATTAGATCTGCCACATCGTCACTTCTTTGTGTGCGACGCGAACAATGCTCATTAGATCTGCCACATCGTCACTTCTTTGTGTGCGACGCGAACAATGCTCATTAGATCTGCCACATCGTCACTTCTTTGTGTGTGACGCGAGCACTGCTCATTAGATCTGCCGCATCGTCACTTCTTTGTGTGTGACGCGAGCACTGCTCATTAGATCTGCCGCATCGTCACTTCTTTGTGTGTGACGCGAGCACTGCTCATTAGATCTGCTACATCGTCACTTCTTTGTGTACGACGCGAGCAGTGATACAATTACCGTAATCAGTCGAGTATTGCGCTTAAAATTTGATGCGTACTTTCTCGGTTCTGGTTGCGAATAGGAAACGGATCCTAGCTATTCTGCTGGACTCTGGACGATCGATGGTGTTTGTGTTTGAATGTGTGTGTGTGTGTGTGTGTGTGTGTGTGTGTGTGTGTGTGTGTGTGTGTGTGTGTGTCCGTGCGTGCGTGTGTTTGTGTCAGCCAGCCCGGACGACGCTCACTCAAAGGCAAGTCTCTGGGATCGATAAACGTGTTGAGTGCAATTCTGACGTACGTGCTTCAGACACAGCTTAGTTGTGAGGATCGATGAAGACTGGTACATGGTATCAATATGCAATCGGTGCTTAGTTAAATATAGCAACACTGGAACATTTCAAGTGGAAATGAAGTGTGTGTGTGTGTGTGTGTGTGTGTGTGTGTGTGTGTGTGTGTGTGTGTGTGTGTGTGTGTTTAAAGCGGGGTGGTGGTGGGTGGGGCGGTGGGGGAAAGTATATATATATTTACCGTTTATGCGCAGCTTAAAAATTGTTTAACATTCACTTGCCTTCCAAGCTTGTATTTTTTAGCTGACAGTGTCGGATCGTTGGAATTTCGCTTGTTTTCCGTCGATTTGACGAAGTAGTGTTGGTGTCGATATAACGTGTTCCGCTCTGGCATGGCTTAGGAGGCTGACTGGGCGTTAAAAAGCATCGACTTACATACATGTACTTGCTGCGATATGAGGCTGGTGGCGGGGACCTACACCCCAGGGGTATTTGGGGTGGCTGGGGTGGGGGGGTGGGGGGTGGTGGTGGTTAGAGACACGTGTGTGTGTGTGTGTATGTGTGTGTTGTGTGTGTGTGTGGTGTGTGTGTGTGTGTGTGTGTGTGTTGTGTATGTGTTGTGTGTGTGTTAGAGACACGTGTGTGTGTGTGTGTGTGTGTTGTGTGTGTGTGTGTGTGTGTGTGTGTGTGTGTGTGTGTGTGTGTGTGTGTGTGTGCACATACGCACGTATAGCTGGGAACTTAGAGAAGTACAGTATCTAGCTTTTAGTTCATGTGTGGCCATTCGCTTGTTGGACTTGTCGACTCATGTACCCGTTTAAATTCTATGCCGTGCGGTCCAAGTACGAGTTTTAGCACGTTACGTCGTCAGGCGAATACACTTCTTGCACACCCACGGATACATTTCCTACGCCTACTGCCATCACCGAAAGGATTCTGCAGACAGAAGATGGGCAGCGATGACATATGATATCCCCTCCCCCCCCCCCCCCCCCCCCACACACACACACACCAGACCCCGTGCCCTAGGTCTGTTTGTTCCTCTGACCGTTTTTTGACTTGACTGCAAACGATTGTGTCGTGTCCGGAGCTGCGGTCCATCCTTTTTGCCGGACATTCTGTGGCTTGTGTGCTGAACTGGTGTGAAGGAATATTTTGGAACGTACGATTCGTCCTGAGGTAACAAACCTATGCCGTTGACAGGGCGTTCAAATCTAAGAACTGCGCGACTAACTCGTTGGTTGAACTGTTTGTTCATTTGGCTAATATGACGGCGGAGGGTAAAATCTCTAGACATATGAGATACGACGCAATGTCCACAAACCACGGCTGCCACCCTCCCACCATTTACATCTACAACCAAAGGGCTAGTCAGTTTACCTACTGTACAATACATAGCACCAACACTTAGTGAATTACTGCCAAAGCAAGTGAAAATTTAACAAAGACGGAAAGGAAAAAATCTGCCTGTGTCTTAGAACGTGGACAAAAAACGCTGTGTGAATAAAACCGTACGGCGACATAAACACTCTTTCTTGTTCCTTCTTGTTTTTTTTTTTGTTTTTGTTTTTACACCACCTCCTCCTGCAGTGTATCGCTTTAGGTACCAAATGTGTCAGGATGCTAAAGACCTCATATACAACGAGATGAACTGTTTCCCCCTAATTCCAGCCCGCATTTATCTGTCTTCACATTCCAACCATGTCTGTGCATGATTTAATCTTAATGCTTCGTAAAGTCAACCGATATAATATCAAGCACCACGCGCAAACGTTCCAGAATTACTTCTCCTCTCTTATATCGTCGAGATAAAGTCGGAAACAGATCTGATGTATATGGCAGTGCTTGTGGAGGTTATTGCAGGAATAAGGCCTTCCGGTTTTAACGGCATGTGAGTTATATATATATATATAAAAACGTACATCATGTGTGTTTTTAGTTTTTGTGTTATTTAAAAAAAAAATTGGTTGCTTTTTGTGGGGAAATAATGTTCGCTAACAGTGGATTCGATTGGATATATACGTCTTGTGTCTTGATTCAGTTACTAATTTGATTTTGTTGCTGTTGTTTTTTGAAAGTACACAATCCACTCAAAGTTTTGGGGTCATTATTAAAACTCAATTTCCTAACTACAAATGGAGACAAATGTAAAGTAAAACTAAACACAGACTACACGCTTCGTTCCCAGAATCTTAAAAGATGACTGACACTAAAATCTCCATATATTATACTAAAATCTCCATATCCAGTGTCCGTTTTGCAACGCATTGCGACATATTTCCTCTCGTTGCATCCCAACTGATATCGTACGTCAGACACAAGTTGTAGCATGTTAGCAAGTCCTTTTCACTTTGTAGGGACCAGTCAATGTTATCAGCTATTCCTTTTCACTTTGTAGGGACCAGTCAATGTTATCAGCTATTCCTTTTCACTTTGTAGGGACCAGTCAATGTTACCAGCTATTCCTTTTCACTTTGTAGGGACCAGTCAATGTTACCAGCTATTCCTTTTCACTTTGTAGGGACCAGTCAATGTTATCAGCTATTCCTTTTCACTTTGTAGGGACCAGTCAATGTTATCAGCTATTCCTTTTCACTTTGTAGGGACCAGTCAATGTTGTCAGCTATTCCTTTTCACTTTGTAGTGCTCAGCCAGTTCAAGGTTGCCAGCTGTCTGTGTTCACTTTGTGGCAACCATTAATCGGCCTCGTCTTGTCTGGTTTGGTCTCGTCTTGTCTGGTTTGGTCTCGTCTGGTCGGTTCTACAACAGCAGAAACTCTCAGGACTCTGGCTACAGCCACCATAATGATTACTCTACATTTGATCACTCTAGTCTCTAGCTGCACAGACTCATTGCAACTTGGAAAACAACATACAAACGTTTAGGACCACAAAATTGTGTGTGTGTGTGTGTGTGTGTGTGTGTGTGTGTGTGTGTGTGTGTGTGTGTGTGTGTGTGTGTGTGTGTGTGTGTGTGTGTGTGTGTGCATGCGCACTCTTTAGAAGAAACGAAAAAAGAAGAACAAAAGGAAGAAAAAGAAAACAAGAAAATAACAACAACAACCAAACAAAAACAGACTATCAAAACATTTAAATGGGGCGGGCACTCATCCTTCAGTGGACCTAAGCCACACTACCAGCTAGGTCTAAACCCGCTGGAATACAATCGAAACTTGTCCACAAATGAAGAGAAGCTGTCACAATCTGAAGAAGAAACAAAGCGAAAAATTCCCGAATACACACACACACACACACACACACACACACACACACACACATATATAATATATTTATATATGTACGCTATGAAACTGAGGGCGACGTAGAAGGGACAGATTCTCTGCTTGAAGGTAAATGGAGATTCTTGATGCATATGCTGAATGGCGAGGAGTGCGCAGGTACGTGGAAAACACAAAGAAGACACTGACAACCAAGCACAAGTCATCCAAGGATTTCTGCAGGCTGAAGTCATCATATATGTATCATATATGTATGTACGTGTAGCAGACATGACGTGACTGGCTAGCCGACCAATCAGAATGAAGATGCGAAACAATATAGGACAAAAAGAGCTTTACATCGTGCTGTTATTGTTTTCATGTTAGCAAGGTCAGCCGGGCCATCTCACAAGACCTGCTTCTTCTACACACCTGGCAGGCTTGCTGAGCCTGTTCAGTAATTGGTTAACTTGCTTGCCCCTTTTGCTTGCAAGAAGACGGCGACGCTTCCTTTATCGGGCAGGGCTGACCCTGACCTTCGTCTCTGTCTACTTGACTCGTAGCAGCGTACGAGCAGTTCCGACGGAAACGGAAACGGAAAGCAGCAGCCGAGACGCCGCTTCCCCGCGAGGACGCTGTCCGCGGTCCCTCGACTCTAGAGAAACTCGTGAGCGAGGTCCGCAGCGTGAAGTTCACTCAGGTCTACAAAAGGGCTGCCCACGCATGGACTCCGACTCCGCTTGTAAGCTAGCTTCTGGAGAACGATCATCAGAATCCAAGCTGCAATGTTCAGAATCTCCTCCGGGTTCGGCGAGATGGAACCGTCCCGCAGAGACCGGCGAGAAGGGTGGGGGCTGGGAGAGAGAGGGGCAAGGGGTCGGGGTGGTGTGTGTGTGTGTGTGTGTGGGGGGGGGAGGGGGGGGAAGGGCGACGGAGGGGAAGGAAGGGAGCTGGGTGGTGGGTGGGTCAGGGGGAGAGAGAGAAGACCGGTTCCGATCCACGCTCCTTTCTTCTGGCCAGTGGGAAGGGTCGGTTGATTCGCTCGCAGCTCGTCACATCACAATGGTTGCTGTGTAGAGATGATCATGGAACACGAGATGCTGGACAGTCAGATCAGATCAGAGACGGGGAGAGAGAGAGAGAGAAAGCGCGCGAGAAAGACTGGTTTCCAAACAGGAGACGGAGAGTGAAGAAGAAGAAGAAGAAAAGAAAAAAGAAAGAAGAAAACAAAAACAAAACCAAGCCCCCCAAACAAACAAACCAACCCACACCCGACCCCGCCCACCCGACCCCACCCTCGGCCAAAGCTCCCGGACGACGCCCATCGCTACATGACAACGCAGCACTTGGGCCGTCGCTTGGCTTTGTCTTTGTCCTGCTGCTCGCCCGCACTGTCACTGCTCACCACGCCTTTGCTCCCGTCCGCCGTGGGGGAGCCCCCCACCTCCAACCGCACGCCGTCGGGGGACGTCGCCCCCGCCACCCCGTCCCCCGCTTTACCGTTCTCCCGGGGGTGGGGCGCCGCCGCCCCGGCCTCCGCTTTGCTGGCTGAGGCGGGCGAGATCCTCTCTTCCAGGACCCCGGCGTTGTTGCTGGCGTTCGGTAACGTCCCGTCCGCGCCGTCGTGGCTCGCCGGCTCGGCTGTGGCGTGGTCGGGCTGGCTCGTGCCTCCCGGCTGGCCCTGGCCCTGGGCCTGGGCCTGGGCGTGGCCTTGGGCCTGGGCCTGGGCCGCGGTGTTGCGGCGCTGCTCCTGGTCCAGGTAGAACTTGTCCCGCACGATGGTGGCCTTGCTCAGTAGCTCCTCCGCTTCCTTGCTCAGGTCTCCTCCCGGCAGGAACGGGTTGTCACGGCTTTCCAGGCTGGAAAACACAGAGAGAAATAGACACGGCACGTTACAATGGCTTTCCAGGCTGGAAAACACAGAGAGAAAGAGACACGGCACGTTACAATGGCTTTCCAGGCTGGAAAACACAGAGAGAAAGAGACACGGCACGTTACAATGGCTTTCCAGGCTGGAAAACACAGAGAGAAAGAGACACGGCACGTTACAATGGCTTTCCAGGCTGGAAAACACAGAGAGAAAGAGACACGGCACGTTACAATGGCTTTCCAGGCTGGAAAACACAGAGAGAAAGAGACACGGCACGTTACAATGGCTTTCCAGGCTGGAAAACACAGAGAGAAAGAGACACGGCACGTTACAATGGCTTTCCAGGCTGGAAAACACAGAGAGAAAGAGACACGGCACGTTACAATGGCTTACCAGGCTGGAAAACAGAGAGGAGACACGGCACGTTACAATGGCGTGCGGGTTGTCACGGCTTTCCAGGGTGGACAACAGAGAGAGAGAGAGAGAGAGAGAGAGAGAGAGAGAGTCAGGTGGACGACGAGAGAGAGAGAGAGAGAGAGAGAGAGAGAGAGAGTAGACACACGTTACAATGGCGTACGGGTTGTCATAGGGGAGAGATTTGAATTTAACACAAATCTGATTTGGATTTGATGGTGATTTGAACGTAAGCACGCACACACGCACACACACGCACACACACAACACACACACACACACACACACACACACACACACACACACACACACACACACACACACAGCGACATAAAGAATGCACGGCGGCCTAGTTACAAAGGCGCAGCAACAACAGCAAAACAGAACAAAAAATCCATACAGCTATATCCTTCATTTCGTCTAGGATCACATGATAAACCCACGCAAGGCAACCCGTTATCAAGCAGTCTGCACAAATACACTCTGAAAGCCCTTGTCCATTACAATAGATAGCCCTCCATATCCATATATATATATATGCATGGCAGTGTGCCAGACGATTCTACAAAGAGAGAGAGCGCGATAGAGCATTGGACGTAAGTTAAGTAGAATTGCGATTCCAACAGTACGTACACAGAAACAACTGAAGGATGGGAGGGACACACACACACACACACACACACACACACACACACACACACAGAGAGAGAGAGAGAGAGAGAGAGAGAGAGAGAGAGAGAGAGAGAGAGAGAGAGAGAGACACACACACACACACACACACACACACACACACACACACACACACACACACACACACACACACACAGGGGGTGTCACTAACTCCAAATCAAGTCGGAAGTATTCTTGGATTATAAAGCACAGGTGCACACAGACAGACATAGACACTCTTAGACAGAAAACAAGCACCAATGGGGCATCATAGAATGCCTGTTGCTGCAATATAAATTTGGTAAATCTGGCTTGTGAGCTTAGCTTGTTTAATGCTCATGCAATGATTTTGATTTTCCATATTTTCATGAATGTAGATAAGCTTTGCTTAAACCAATGGGGCATCTTTAGCCCTTTCATAATGAAGCGCTGCGACCAGGGTCCCTCTCAAGAAGATGAGTTTTGTTTTTAACCGCTGGTACGAAAACTGGTGACAATGACATGTATGCAGTGTGGTACCTGCAACCAGATTCAAGCAGTAGACCAGCCCGGGCAGACGCTCGCCTTGATTTGACAACAATGATATACAGATCGAAGAAGTCGAAGAGTCAATTGGGAATAACATTTTTATCTGGACTGTTGGACTCTTCTCTGTCTGTCTCTGTCTGTCGAAGAGTCCCAAAAATTGGGAATAACATTTTCATTTGGACTGTTCTTGCAGTCTCTGTCTGTCTGACACAGACAAATCGAAGATTCCCCCAAAATTGGAAATAACATTTTCATTTGGATTGTTTGGACTCCGTATAAACGGAGGTTAGTTAGTTCTTGGCTTTTAACGTCCAATCGGCCGCACAGGGTCACCTTAGGACGAATCACACATTCAAAAGTCTTTCACACCAGTCAAAAACACAAGCCTACAAGTCACAAGTAAGAAAGGTAAGATGAGTCACAGTCAGTCTGTCTGTCTCTATCTCTGTCTGTCTCCGTCTGTCTGTCTGTCTGTCAGTCTCTCCCTCACTGTGGTAATTCCAACTAGTTTAAATCAGTTTTTGGTTCGTTTCCGATCCATAGCATACAGTTCGCAAGAACAAAAAACAACAACGCAAGTGGCTAAGAGTCGTATCGACAACAAAGAAGCATCTATGAGCTAAGCAAACAAACTACGAAACAGAGCAAACTTCTCATAGTTCGTTCTTCCCCTTTTTCAACAACTCTTAAGTATAAACGGAGGTAAGCAGAGAGAACATGAGAGATCTAGGCAAGAGAAGGAGGCACGGGTTGGGTGGGTGAAAAGACAGATTCAACTTGGTGTCGTTGTTTGAGACCATTACTATTTTGTTAATTGTTGTATGAGTGGACGAGCGGAGACTGATGTGCGCATGTCATTGTGTGTGTGCGTGTGTGTGCGCGCGCGCGCGCGCGCGCGTGTGTGTGTGTGTGTGTGTGTGTGTGTGTGTGTGTGTGTGTGTGTGTGTGTGTGTGTGTGTGTGTGTATTGTTCGATAGGCAATAATGGTAATTAAAACTACAATAATTAAGGTTTTGTTTGCTGAAATGTGTGTTATGTGGTTTTCGTGATAAGATGTTTGTACAGCGCAGTGAGTTTAACTCTGGTTAAAGAATAGCGCTTCATAAGAATTATTTATTATTATTATTATTATTAGTTAGTTCTTGGCTTTTAACGTCCAGTCAACCGCACAGGATCACCTCAGGACGAATCACACAAAAGTCTTTCACGCCAGTCAAAAACACAACCCTACAAGTCACAGATAAAAAAGGTAAGATGAGTCACACATTCAAAATTTCTTTACCTAGCTCAAACCACTAGTCACAAAATAACAAGTAAACAGCTGTGTCACAGTTCTGGACACAACACAGTCAACACAAGCAGCAGTCAAGTCAAAAACGGCCAACACAGAGGGCACATTTCTAATGTACGATTACATGCCACCAAACTACAACCGACAGACATACACAGTGGGCACATCTCTATAACTATGTACGATTACATTTCACCAAACTACAACCGACAGACGTACACATCTCTGCAACTATGTACGATTACATATCAAAAACTACAACCGACAGACGTACACAGCGGGAAAATCTCTATAACTATGTACGGTTACATTTCACCAACCTACAACTGACAGAAGTATTACATTTGCCACGACGGAAATCCCCAAACAATATAAACGTGGACGATCCAAACAATATCAAACGTGGATGACCCAAACAATATAAACATGGCTGGACAAACCCCCTCACTCCGACGTTTTATTATAGGATATGAAGGAGTAAAGGGCTGTACAGGATTAGGATAATATACACGTATACGATAGGTCTGGGCCGGCGTCGGAGGCAAACGGCACTCGAGGTACCCAGTACATCACACGAGTTACTTTACCTCCCTCCGATGGGCCCAGTGAAGTCGGATCGCATTCCCCACTAAATCTCCGGCGCTTAGCCTTCAGCGCTTATTTTCCTCCCTGCAAATCAACAAAACAACACCCGGCACGCACGTGCGGCGGAAACTCCCCTGTGTGTTAGTTTGCATTGAGGGCGGTGTCTTCAAATTAGTGTCACGGCTGACGATCATCATAAACAGCCAACACAGGTCGTGCAAGCAGCGCAACAGTAGCGGGGTGAATCTGAGGGTGGACCATCTAACCTTCCACGGGTACAGTGCTCCGTCTTAATTACTGGCCGGATTGACTGACGATCGCGCCATCGCTAAGATCACGGGTACAATGCTTCGTCTTAATTTGGGGCCGGACTTACGATAGCGCCACCGCTAAGATCACGGGTACAATGCTTTGTCTTAATTATCTGCCGGATAGACGATAGCGCCATCACTAAGATCACGGGTACAATGCTTTGTCTTAATTACAGGCCGGACTTACGATAGCGCCATCGCTAAGATCACGGGTACAATGCTTTGTCTTAATCACTGGCCGGATTGACGATAGCGCCACCGCTAAGATCACGGGTACAATGCTTTGTCCTAATTACGGGCCAGATTGAGGATCGCGCCATCGCTAAGATCACGGGTACAATGATTTGTCTTAATTGGGGGCCGGCTTGACGATAGCGCCACCGCTAAGATCACGGATACAATGCCTTTGGCCGGACTTACGATAGCGCCATCGCTAAGATTACGGGTACAATGCTTTGTTTTAATTACTGGCCGGACTTACGATCGCGCCATCACTAAGATCACGGGTACAATGCTTTGTCTTAATTACCTGCCGGACAGACGATCGCGCCACCGCGAAGATCACGGGTACAATGCTTTGTCTTAATTAGGGGCCGGATTGACGATCGCGCCATCGCCAAAAATTTACTTTAAAGTCAGTCAGCAGAAGCCTCTCTCTCTCCCTCTCTCTCTCCGAAGTCTCTCGTCGTCACAGGTGAGGAGACAGACCACAGTTAGTTGTACAGGAAGGAGTAGGACGTCACAGACCGGAAGAAGAAGAGTTCATTACTTCTAGGACTGTAATGTCCAGTCAACAGCACAAGGTCGCCTCAGACGACGAAGGGGGAGAAGAGAAGGAAAAGAGATGATGATAATAAAGGATGTGGTGTGTTTCTGTCATGCTTTGCACGAAAATGTTTGTTAATTTTCGTATGTTTTCTATGCTTGTATACCACTGATTCGTATAATTATGGGTACTTGCGCATTGTACGTTTTTCTTTAAGCTGTGAATCGCTTTCAGTTTCCGAAAGCGCTCGTTCCGTATTATTATTATTGATTTTTATATTTAACGCCAATCACCCCCCCCCATAATATTAGGGTTAAACGCAGGGCATCACGAGAAGAAGAAAAATGAAAAGTGAAAGCTAAAACACAGCCAACGTAACCAAGAGAAGAAAAACACTGGGATGGGGAAGGTGGGGGGGGGGGGGGGATCTTAACGCCTAGCAAGTTAAGTGACATGTACACGAAAAAACATTTTGTTTTAAGAGAGAGAGAGAGGGAGGGAGGGAGAGAGAGACAGACAGACAGACAGAGACAGAGAAGAAGAAGAAGAAGAAGAAGAGAGACAGACAGACAGACAGACAGAGAGAAGAAGAAGAAGAAGCAGAAGAAGAAGAAGAAACACCTAACACCCACGTACAAAAAGGCACGTACATGGAGTTCAGAAAAGAGCTCCAGCAGCGACCCGAGAGAAGGTACTGGGAAGAAGAAGAAAGAAAAAAAGACAACAACAGAAAGTGGAGGAGGAGGAGGAAGGAGCGGGAGGGACGAGGAAGAGGAGGATGGAGCAATGAACCAGTCCATTCCACAGAAACACAAAAGACTGTTCTTCAACAGGAACAAAAGACTGTTCCTCCTTGTACCATCTATCGAACGCTGAATTGAAACTACGAGTTGGTGACGACTTTTCCGAAGAGGTTCCCAGGGGCGCAACCACACACGTGGCAGGAATGCGTGAGTGTGGAATACAAAAGAGAAGCGGCAGAGGAGGTCGGCGACAAAGACAGCGAAGAGACATGATGTAGCGAGGGTTTTCCCGACTTCGTGCCACAAGCCGTTATCGATCCGTCTGAACTACAGCCGGCGCTTGTCGACAGGGGGGTCGTTTTCACGACTACACACACACAGACACGCACACTCTCACAAACCCCCCCCCCCCCCCACACACACATAAACACACTTACGAATTTTACTTCTTCTTTCTTTGCCGAAAGCACAGCTCCTTGTACCATCTTCGTTGAGAGGAGAGGATGACAACTGGACGAATCTGTTGTACACTTTCAAGACTAAGTTGGGCGTTTTCTTCGCCCAAAACTCAGAAAACTGTACAGCTGACAGAATGGTGAAATCTCTCTCTTTCTCTCCACACACACAGAGTCTCTCTCTCTCTCTCTCTCTCTCTCTCTCTCTCTCACACACACACACACACACACACAACAGTCTCTCTCTCTCTCTCATACACACACACACACACACACACACACACACACACACACACACACACACACACACACACACACACACACACACACACACTGCCCAACTGTAATAGACGTTTTCTTCCTGCACTGCAAGTCGTTCAGCAAGTCTAGTTGCAGAGACAAAGTTCAGAATGTATTGTGTACACTCTTCCTGTGCCATTTGCAGGCACCGTGTACAGACACAAGCCATAAATTCACACGGCTCTGAGCAGACACCGATTCCAGACGTTTCGATCATCCGTCACACTAACAGTCATGAATGAATAAGCTACATGACACAAAGTCAGGAATATGTTCTGCCAGGTATAAAGTTCCACTCGTGACGGTTAGTGTTTATCGATACAATCTGCTCAAACGTTGCTGAAAACTCAAGGTTTCTTTCCAAACGCAAACAAGGCATTTTTAGTTTAGTTTTTTTTTTGAAAGGTCACTTCGAGAAGAAGAAAAACATGCAATATCTTCTCTCTCTCCCCCCCCCCCCCTTTTTTTTTTTCTTTTTAATTTTTTTATTCGACTATTGTTTGAGTAGAATGCAGCCTATTGTGCCCTTGAGCAAGTGTGTAATATAAGGCTAAACACCTTGCGACGATGCAACAGAGAGGGTGTCGTATTTCCGATGTACGGCAACTAAGCTGACAGCGAACAAGCAGCATAGCGAAGGGAGAGCACTCTTGTGCAAAGACGCGCCCAAAGAAGGACATGATTCTTGGGCGCGCCAAGACAAACACCACCAGTTCCTTGCGTCTCTGGACTCCAAGACACTAAAAATAGCGCGCCCCATGAATGAGAAATGAGGGAACGGGTGTCCTCCTTTTATTGCAGCCCGCTCGATGGAACGTGTTTGCACGACAGCACGTCCCAAAAGCTCGCATTATGCTGATAGAATTATTGCATATGGCGGCCAGCAGCAGTGATGAATAAGCTGTGTGAAACTGTATATCAGGTATGATCGACGATGTGTTGCCTATGGCGGTCGCTTTGAAACCGTGAAGTGTTCTTACTTGTATAAACACACACACACACACACACACACACACACACACACACACACACACACACACACACCATTTCACCAAAGAGGGATCAAAATAATCTAATCCCACTAGCTTAGCTGGGTGTCATGGCCACAATATAGCAACGACCGCAATTTCGGAAGAAATAAACCGTTGTAATACAAATCTGCCTTAGCTACAGTTGGACAGAGCCACTTTCCTTTCCGTCTAGTTCTGTCCTAGAACGAAGCAAGACCCCGGCACAAAAAATATCACAGGGTATTCAATTTGGGCGTGTGCTGCTTTATTTCTTTCTGTCATTGTATGGACAGTCCTAGACGACTTGGTAACAATACCAAGTTACTTACTCACTTGTACGGAGGCTTTCGACTGATCACTTACAACAACGACGACAACAAGTTCAGCCACATCACATATCGCTGGTTCTCGGGAACCCAGCTTAGAATCAGACCGAATCGGAATGAGCGTGTTCTCTTTCACCGATGACAGACAGCTGTCAGTCTCTACATTGGCTCAAGTCATCGCATGCTCCTTCTGGCGCGTCCCTGCCGAAGGGTGTTGCTGTGTCAACACAGATACGCTGACAGCCACAAAGCTAAGTTGTGTGGAAGGATGTTGCTGTGTCAACACAGATACGCTGACAGCCACAAAGCTAAGTTGTGTGGAGGGCGTTGCTGTGTCAACACAGATACGCTGACAGCCACAAAGCTGTGTGGAAGAGTGTTGCTGTTTCAACGCAGATACGCTGACAGCCACAAAACTGTGTGGAAGAGTGTTGCTGTTTCAACGCAGATACGCTGACAGCCACAAAACTGTGTGGAAGAGTATTGCTGTTTCAACGCAGATACGCTGACAGCCACAAAGCTAAACTGTATGGAAGAGTATTGCTGTTTCAACGCAGATACGCTGACAGCCACAAAACTGTGTGGAAGAGTGTTGCTGTGTCAACGCAGATACGCTGACAGCCACAAAGCTACGTGCGGTGTCAACACAGATACGCTGACAACTACAAAGCTAAGTGCTGTGTCAATACAGATACGCTGACAACTACAAAGCTAAGTGCTGTTTGAACACAGATACGCTGACGGCCATAAAGCTAAGCTGTGTGGGACAGTGTTGCTGTGTCAACACAGATACGCTGACAGACACAAAACTAAGCTGTATGGAAGAGTGGTTGGCGGGGAACATAATATTACTGCGCTTCCGTGAAACCCATGCGATCATCTTCTGCAACTATCACTTGGAAACCTTCTTTTCAGTTACGTTTATTGGAAAGAAACGGTTTCGGGTGGAGGTGGAAAGGGGAGGTGGTGAGAGAGAATACATAGATATCGGAGGGGTTGGTGGGGAGGGGTAAGGGGCACCTTTGCTGGTTTATGCTGGGTAGGCTGAAAGAGGATTTCTACTGTAATACTCTCAAATACACAGCAAAAACACAAGTAGGTTACTAACTCACTCCGACCAAGACCTCCAAAACAGGTTACGTAGTAACTCCAGAAGAAAACCAAGAAGGCCACAAGACAGGTTACGTGGTAAGTAACTCCAATTACAACCAAGACGACCACAAAAATGTAGGCCACGAGCTCTCTCGTGTCACACTTACCGTATTTTCAGCATAGCCGATCAGTTCTGGCACGTACTACACAAACAGCACAACACACTGAGAATCCTCTCCACCAGCACTGACACAATAGCAACACACGCCGCTCTCCTCTCTCGCCTCAACCACCAGCGTATGCTACAGCAGCCACAACCGCTAGCATCCACAGCCTCATAGTGCCAGAAACACACACCACAGAAGAGACACTGACAGCGGCGCAACAATGCACAATGGAACCAGGCCCCTGACTATATAGCTTATACAGTACAGCCCCGTGTCCTCTTATCCGCTGAATTTGGCATTTCTGGCCACCAGCACACAGCGACTGAATCGTGAGCCGCGTCTGTCTTGCTGCTTGCTCTCCCAAGGTTATGCCCTTCCTTCTCCCGAGGCTGCCGAATATCGCACACAATTGCCGTCATCTAAGTACGGGATGAGTTATTTTCCAGTGCGTGCGGTTTCGTCATCTGTTGCCACTAGCGTGGGGCGCGGCGCGTGCGGTGTACATGTTGTATAGATATCTGTATAATACACTCACAGTAGAGCTTTTGGCGCTAAAACACACCCCACCAACCCCTCTCTCTCTCTCTCTCCTTCTTCTTCTCTGTCTGTCTGTCTCTCTCTCTCCTCCTCCTTCTTCGCTCTCTCTGTCTCTGTTTTTCTGTCTGTCAGTCTGTCTCTTTTGTTCTTCTCTGATCTCTACCGTTCCGTCCTCCTTCACTGGTACATGGTATCGATGTCTGAGGTGTGGGCTAAACGAGGGCGGTCTCCACACTACAAAGGGAAAGGCCGAAGTAGCATTACAGCTTAGGCTAACCCCGCGTAACGATTTTGTGTCACAGCTCGTTGCCGCAAAGCCGCTAATGAGAGAGGACATAGGCAGCCAGGCCAGGTGGAGGATCGCAAGCCGTTATCATGACACATTATACACACTGGCCACGAGGGCTGACGCCCGAATTAACAACTCCTCCGCTGGCTCTAAGACTGAGGGGCGTCCAGGCGGCTTTGGCTTTGGCTTCAGTTTCTCCGAGTCGGTTGTTGTTTGCCTGCGTTCACTGAGGAAGAAGGAGAGCATAATTCGATAAAGCGAAGGAGACAGAAGGTAGAGTCAGCCTCAGACAAAAGGGAGGGAGATTACGTTATACACAGATGTTTGTGCTTCAGTTGCTGAGGACTTGCGGCGGGGCTGCTAACAGTGGCGGTCTTGATGTCTTCCCGCGTCACCTCGTCTTAGGTTGTCAGGAGACTGGCACAATCAAAACAAAAGCAGCACGCCTACACACACACCTGGGAACAGCGCGCGCGCACACACACACATACACAAATGGGAAGCTGGGGGAGGTGGGGGGAGTGGCAACAACAAAACTGGAAGACAAATGGAGCACAGGCAAAGACTCAACAAACCAAGGAAGCTAATTAGCGCTGGAAAGACGTCACACGAATTCAGCAACAAAGATCTGAATCACCTGCGGTAAGTCTCACCTGGCACGCAAGTAAATGCAAGGTACAGAAACTACATGTAGGTAGAGACTCAATTATATGAATACACAAAAATACATTTATACATGACCAGAGAGAGAGAGAGAGAGAGAGAGAGAGAGAGAGAGAGAGAGAGAGAGAGAGAGAGAGAGAAGGAGAGAGAGAGAGACACACACACACACAGAGAGAAAGAGCTCTCCAAAACCTTTATACTCAAGGGAAGTAGGATCAGGTCCATTTGGACCTAACAGCCCCTACAAACACAAATAAAGCATGACGATACTACAAACACACCAGAGAGAGAGAGAGAGAGAGAGAGAGAGAGAGAGAGAGAGAGAGAGAGAGAGAGAGAGAGAGAGAGAGTCAACAAACAAGAGTTAATTAGCGCTGGAAAGACGTCACTGACGCGGACGCAATAACAAAGACCTGAGATGAACCTTTGGCTGTGTTTATGTACCTTGCATTTACTCGCATGCCAGGTGAGAGATACCATAGGTGATTCAGGTCACTTCTTGTTGTGTTCATGTGACTTCTTTTCCGCTCTAATTAACTCGTTGGTTTGTTGATTCGACACAAGCGATCTAGGGTTCATGAGAGAGAGAGAGAGAGAGAGAGAGAGAGAGAGAGAGAGAGAGAGAGAGAGAGAGAGAGAGAGAGAGAGAGAGAATCATCCCCGAAATAAAATTCTTACTCACATATCGGTCAAAACCGCCACACAACGCAGTACCTACATTCCTCACCCCCCTCCCTACCCCCCGACCGACGCCTAATCAAGACAGCAGAGCTGGAACAATCCCACAGGGCGGGGTGTGTACAGATAGCGCTCCAGGCATCCCCACCTAAAGGTCAAGCTGGCCGGGCAACACAGGGACCTAGTGCACGTGCAGCACGGCGTCTCAGTGCCTACGCCAGATAATGTAACCAGCAGCCGAAGGAACAAGTTCCGCCAAAGTATCACAACGTGTGCGTGTGTGTGTGTGTGTGTGCGTGTTGGTGCCAACGAAGTGTATGTATGGTCTTGTGTTTAAGGGTGCGGTCGGTGTACTGGGAGATAAGCGAGAAACAATTAACGAATGCGCTCCACGGCGTTTTGTTGTTTTAATTCCAAAGTGAAAACTTTGCATCAGCACTGTAGCAGGCCCGAACACACAAGAACAAGAACAACACACACACACACACACACACACACACACACACACACTGAAGTCACAAGCAAATTCTGGTTTCGTCTCACACATCACTTAAATTTTTATTGCATGAGGACTGGGGAAAATGAAGTTGAATGAAACAGAAAGGCAGAAATTAGAAAGGCAGAACCTCGGGCCGTTGGTGAAGTATACACACGGCAACATTCCGACCTACTCGAGCAGAGATTATAACTAGACCCTGGTTTAGTTGCTTAAACGTGTTCAACGCCGAGTTGTCTCCGAAGAGGTAGCCTTCTGGCGGGGACCGAGATCCCATGAGGTGTGGTATGAGGGAGACTGTACCTAACGCTGCACTGTCACCGCCTGAATGACTTCCTGCGTTGTGTCACACTCCCAGCATCACTTTCCGGCACCTTCCTCCAAACTCTGCCAGAACTGGTTACGCCATTGAAACTGACTCGTACCGCCACTTGAACATCCACGAAAAAGTTATTTAACTGTCCATTAGCTGACAGTTTTTCGAGACCTATGTCGTAATCAGTTATGGCAGCGGTTGGAGGAAGGATGCCGTAAACCAGTGCTTGGATTTTGCAGCTGTTGAGGCCTCCAAATTGTGGAGGAACACAAGTCACAAGACAATGTCCACAAACCACCATTTTTGAAAATGTGAAACAACTGAAGCGGAATCGAACCGAGGCCCTATACTCACTAGCCTAACGCCTTACCACCAGGCCAAACCGGCTCACAGCCGTATCCTTTTTGACTCCAGGATTTCAAAAGGGAGAACCTTCTGTACAGTACAATGCTGCTTTACGTCCACAGAGACCATAAGGACTATTAGGGACTGGGAGCCCAGGACGCACACTCCGAGCACCGCTTTCCGGCACCTTCCTCCAGTGCTTGGAGTTTGCCCAGGACGGCCACCTCGACTTCCACACAGCTCCTGAGCTCTGACAGAACGTTCTATAACCAGAAGAGACTTTAACTTGTGCGTCAGCGTTATCACACTGCATGGGAAGGCTACGGCGGCGGGGGCGTTTGCGGCACTGGAGGACTTTACATTCACATGCTGCAACAGGACTGGTGAGGAGAGACTGATTAACCGGTTGACTGATTGACAGACTAGACTGACTGACTTGAGAGTGACGGTTCTATTAACTGAAGGATGTATGGGTGAATAACTGCGCTCCCAACTAGGCTCTCTGCACGCCATAGTAAAAACTAGAGCACAGCCAACTTAACTAAGAGAAGAAAAACACTGGGATGGGGGGGGGGGGAGAGGGGGATCTTAACACCTAGCTATTGTGAGACATGGACACAAAAAAAACACATTTTGTTTCAGCAGAGAGAGAGAGAGAGAGAGAGAGAGAGAGAGAGAGAGAGTTGGTTACTGTAACAAGTCTGTAACTGGATTGTAACATCATGCCAGCAGCACAGAGCTACCTCAGGACGAACAACCACCGTCAATACAATCATATTATTTTGGACAGAGAGACAGCAGCAGCAGCAGCAGCAAATGGATTTTAATGTCCTGTCAACCACACCGGGTTAACCCAGGACAGTCAAACTCAGGTCATAAGCAAATACACATTTCTAAACTCTTCTCATATATATATATATAAACCCTTTGTCTAGTCAATCCACAAAACTAATCATTTCGCAAACATAAAACAAAACATACTATACCCAGTCAGACACAATTTTTTGAAGAGTTAGTCCCTTCAGTATTACCTTTGTTAAAAGAGCACATAAGGCTAGGACATGCTGGTATCGTCGACCATTCTGTCTAATTTATCAATACCAGACTAAAGAAAAATATAAACAGGAATGGAGACACAATACACATACCCGTCCCTAATAAGCCTCATGGTTTATGTGGACGTTAAGCACCATGTTTACTTATTTAATACACTTTTTTTTAAAGTTATATGAATGCACAATGGCAAAATACCAGTGCCATATGGCAGCAAGATGCACATGTATACCACCTACCGACTATTATCTCCTAGCTGCTCAAAAAGAGCCATACAGAAAAGCCTAACGAAAAATATTTGAGTTTTCTGCAAAAAAAAAAAAAAAAGTCAGGAGAATGAACCATTAGCAGAAAAATGACAAGACAGAAAGAGCAAGAGGACGAGAGAGAGAGAGAGAGAGAGAGAGAGAGAGAGAGAGAGAGAGAGAGAGAGAGAGAGAGAGAGAGAGAGAGAGAGAGAGAGAAACAGACAGACAGAGAGGGAGGGAATCAAATGACATTGACAGCCTTGAGATTCTAGACAGGAGAGGAAACATCAGACATCCCCAGCCTCCCTCCGGGGGTGGACAGACAGACAATAAGACAGTACAAGGCCCAAAATGAAGCCCCACTGAACAGCTGCCAGACATCCCGAGTACACCGACCCCACGTGCTAATCTGTCCATCGGTGCGGTGCCTGGAAATGTCAAATCGATACAGGCATAGCAAGGCAGCAGCGCCAGAGTGCATGCAACCAACGCTCCACGCACCCACCACTAAAAGTCCTGTCTACTGGCCTTTGCAAGGTTCAACAGGGGCGGGCCAGCACTCACTGCTTGCGAGCCCGTTTGGCCCAGCGGTGAGGCGTTAGGCTGGTAAGCGGACGACGTCGGTTCGATTCGCTGCTTCGGCTCTAATTTCTCTTCAAAAGTTGTGCTTTACAGAAACACTGTCTTGTGACTTTGCCCCTCACACGAGGTGAGCCAGTAAAATGGCTCTCATCGCTGCCCATATCTGCACAAACATTCTGGTAGTAACAGTGCAGTGTTGGGTATAGAGTGTGTGTGTGTGTGTGTGTGTGTGAGAGAGAGAGAGAGAGAGAGAGAGAGAGAGGAGAGAGAGAGAGAGAGAGAGAGAGAGAGAGAGAGAGAGAGAGAGAGAAAAAAAAAATTGAGTGTGTGTGTGTGTGTGCGTGCGTGCGTGTGTGCGTGCGTGCGTGCGTGCGTGTGAGAGAGAGAGAGAGACAGACAGAGTAGTGTGTGGGGGGCGGGGGCAGACCGACAGACAGAGGTTGTGGTGAATTCTTCACTTTCACCACAAACTGTTCGAGCGTCTGTAAGAAACTGTAGCAGTTCAGCTAGTGGATTTAACAGATATGTCAAGGCTAATTTTGGGACGCACGTGTCAAGAACAAAACAAACCAGTCAACATGATTACTTCAACAACAGTTTTTATTTTTTTACTAATGTTAACTCGAAATATTATTACTCTAAACTCGACTGAATACCTTGCTCACTTGATCGGAAAACATGCTTTGCCTGGAGAGATTATATCCATATATATATATATTCTCATCATCGGAAGTACTAACCCTGTGTTTGTGCAGACAGGAAAGACACTAGAGAGAAGAAATTTATTTCATGTTCTAATTATTATAAACTGTCGATCAGCAGAAAAAGAACTGGGTAGAAGAAGAAGAAGAAGAAGAGGAAATAGAAGCAAAGGAACCACGCTGAGAGGCGAAAACGAAATTACACCAAAGATTATAAATACATTTATAATCTTTTATTACACTTTACAGGCATAAACACATGCATTCAAAATTCTTGTTGTTAACTGTACGGAGTCCCTTCTCTCTAAAACAAGCACAAGCTCCACCCTGGTGCTTGAACATTTCGGTTAACGAGAGAGAGAGAGGGGGGAGAGGGAGATAGAGGGGGCACAGAGAGAGAGAGGGAAGAGAGAGAGAGAGAGAGAGAGAGAGAGAGAGAGAGAGAGAGAGAGAGAGAGAGAGAGAGAGAGAGAGCCAGCCAAAAAAATAATTATATCTTCATAACTTCTATTTATCCCTCCTGCGTGGAACGGCGTCTCATTTTCAAAAGGGATGCAATAAAAGCGAGAATAACGACCGGTACGCCGGTGCGTACCTCTAAACATTCGAGGCAGTGTCTGAGATCAGCGAGAGTGAGAGCGCCATACTTCAGCGGGCGAGAACTCCGTGTCAGACCGCGCACGAAATGACCGAATGCGTGTCTCGAGTAATTAGTCTCTTCGGGAGATGCGCTGTACAGCACGGCGCTGAGAGTGAGTCCTGAAGAGGAAGAGGTTCCAACTTTGTCAAAACTGAATCAACGCAGAGGCAGTGTAGTGATTTAGCTCTCGAAAGACGTCACAAGATCACAACAACAAAGACCTGAATCGCGAACGGTAACTCTCACCTGACATCACTCCCGCACACTGCGTCGCTTTCAATTTATTGTAGCCTGGAACTGGAAGGAGGTTTAGAAAAATGAAATGAACCGGGGAAAGCAGATTTTTTTTTCTCTCAATCCACTCATTGGACTTTTACAAAGGTTGTAGTCTAGGTTCAGTCAAAACATGTCTAACAAGTAGTGCTTGCCAGGATGCTGATGAGTTAAAAAAAGAAAAAAGACAACAACAAAAAAAGACAAGGAATCGTTTATACACTGTTTCTGAAACAAGAGAGAGGGGGAGAGAAGTTAACATTTTCAAAAGAACACAAAAACAGCCCTGCTGGTGTCACCACCACAGATTATCAACATTTAAAAAAAAAATCATGCCTGACCTCTTTAACGGCAAATAATGAGACATGCCCAAGACACAAATTACACGAATTAGTGACGAAACGAAGTACATGCACACTTCACTAAATAAGCTGACCTCAGGGTGCTGTCGTTGTGGGAGATGTTGATGGAGACGTTGAGGGAGTCGTTGACAGCAGAGTCGAGGGGATAGTCCCCATAGGAAAACATACTGCCGTCCACTGCCGTGGTCATTGTGTTAGAGAGTCAACAACCTCCTAATCCTCACTCGGGGCAAAATCCCTCCCTTTCACAATCCCAGGCAAAATCCTCCAGTCAGTTAGCCACGGAAGGTCTGCGTATAACTTATAGTCAGCAGCAGTACACAAAATATACGGTTCGTTGGAATGTCTATGCAGTCAGCCGCAGTTATTACAAACACAAAGCGTGCGATTCGCTGGAGGGTCTGTGTTGTCAATGTCAGCTGCAGAACAAAGCGTACGATTCGTTTGCAGGGTCTGTGTAGTCAACATCAGTACGCAAAGCGAACGATTCGTTGCAGGGTCTGTGTAGTCAACATCAGTACGCAAAGCGTACGATTCGTTGCAGGGCTGTGCAGTTGGGTACAGTACACAAACCGTTTGATTCGTTGGAAGGTCCTTGTAGTAACAGCATCGGCACACAAAGCGTACGATTCGTGGCAGGGCTGTGCAGTTGGGTACAGTACACAAACCGTTTGATTCGTTGGAAGGTCCTTGTAGTAACTGCATCAGTACACAAAGCGTACGATTCGTGGCAGGATCTGTGATGTCAGCTGCAGTACAAAGCGTGCGATTCGTTGAAGGGTCCTTGTAGTCGACAGCAGTACACAGTACTTACACAAAGCGTATGACTGGTAACGGTCAACAACTGACAAGCTGCAGTTTTCCCTCCACCCGAGCCGACGCAGAAATCATCGAGGCGATGCGCGTTGCCATCAGGACCTGAGACAGGAGTGCGTTGCTCTGGTACGACAAGCGTGACGTCGGCAAGGGTACAACTGCCTACACGCCAGGGTCGTGTCCCTTCTGTACCCTGATGGACTGCGGTGTCCCGTGGAATCAGTGATGGACTGCGTGTCCTGTGGAATCAGGCCTGAGTGATCAACGGGAGGTGACTTTTTCACTCTCTCGGCAATCGGAACGACGCTTTCAGTTTCACACTCCGGCGCACACACATACACATACAGTTTTACAGTGTATAAATTGCGAACCGGGCTAGAGACATTATACTGTATAGCTGCTCTTGTCTTGTGCTCCGCTCTGCACCTTGTTTATGTGTACATTGTATACGAATGCAAAACTCGGAAAGGGTGTGTTCACAAATCCTGTATGTGACACCAGATGGGTGCATGACCCTGGACCGAGTTTGCTGGCACGTTGTCAAACCGTCATAGACCCTGCGTCTGACAGGTTTCCGGTGTGCTCAGTCCCAACGTTTGTTTATAAAAGCGAAGTTTATGGACCTCAGCGTGAATCCTGTAACAATGGGCACAGTCCTAACGTTTGTATACGTAATGTTTACCTCCACATACCAGAACCCGCCACAGCACTCTCTGAACTGCTTGTTTTCCCAACAAAGTACAGCTACGGCAGAACCGTTTACCACTGATACGACACAACACCCCAGGAACTGACGAAGTGATCACACTAACACAGTGTTGGCAGAAGCTGCAGTTATTATGTCAGTGAATCCCTGGCTCCCCGCTGGGATATGATGCTAACAAAACACAAAGCTATCACCATTGTGCTGAGCAAAGCGTTTTCTGCACACACTGACACGCCAGTTTTTTCGTTTCAGTGTTGCTTTACGTCCACAGAAATCATCAGGCTTATTAGGGACGGGGAGCCCAGGACGGCCACCTCCGGACTTTCACACAACTCCTGAGCTCTGACCCGCCAAAAATATTACTGTATTATATATTATATAAACCAACCACAAGAGTGCAGTGAGTCTGCTCGAGAACGGAGAATAGTGTTATATATAATATAAAAGCGATCAACAACGCAGCCTCTCGAACTGCCCACGGGTGAAAGCTACACACAGTCATGAACATTTCCGATAGCAATCTGTGGACACAGCCACGCTGTGTATAGTTAACGTCGCTACCGAGTCCATCTCTCCGCTACGTCGCTGTACAACGGAGCTAACACTGACATTACAACAAAACCAACGGGCCGGCCGGCCTCCCTCCCTCCCCGCTGTCCACAGATTGATGGAAGGCCGATACACAACGCAGGGGGGAACAACACGAAAGGACAACAAAATGCCATTTAATTAAAGCAACGTGGTTGACAGGGTCGATTGAACCAAGCCTGCGCCACGTGACCGCCCTTCTGGCCAATGGGAGAGCAGAAAAGTATCACTGGGTGAACAATGTCAGGATTAGCCACGCGTATCTGAGCGGGAAGGGCAGCGGGGGGGGGGGGGGGGGGGGGAGATAAGCAGAGTTTGCCTGCATGAAAATTGCCCGTGACGAGAACGTGACAGTGTGTAGCAGGTCCTCACAGTTTGCCATAATGAGCATGGACGACTGAGAGAGAACAGGACGGTAGACTACGATGCAAGATCAGACTGGAAGCATGGACTTACATTTCAATGCATGTCCGTGACTAAAAGACTGCCCCCCCCCCCCCCCCCCCCACCCCCGACGACACAGACACACAAATGCAAGCATGTATAAGATAGAAGGCAAATTTCTATGTTATTCATAGACAATACAGATTCTGTATTCTGTATTCTGCACGGGTAGGCCTAATGTACGCCCCCCCCCCCCCCCCCCCCCCACCACCACCACCATCCCATACGCACACTTAGTCGCTGAGGCGTTGCTTTGATTCCCCGGTGCGAAAAGAGATTTTTCTCCCAGTCAACTTTCAGTACACTCGCTCAGTCTTACGGAGTTCGTAGGGCTCCCTGTACTACTCTCCCCTGTGCATGCCTCAACATCTGTGCTCACGTTTAAAATCACAAGCGCCGGCAGCCATACCACGGATAGTTCAGGAGCTGTGTGAGAGTCGAGGTGGCCGTCCCGGGCTGTCCGTCCTAACGAGCCTTCTGGTTTCCGTGGACGTAAAGCTATATTGAACCATGCTTCGGCATTGGTCTCAGCTTGTTCCTAATATGTCATCTGACATCTGAGGACATCAAGCAACATTAGCTACCTACCTAGCCATACCACAGAGAGCCGGTTTGGCCTAGCGGTAAGGCGGTAGGCTGGTAAGCGGAAGGACCTCGGTTCGATACCGCTTCGGCTCTCCTTTCTCTTCAAAAGTTGTGGTTCGTGGACACTGTCTTATGACTTTGTCCCTCACAATTAACAAAACATTAAAATGGCTCTCATCGCTGCCCGTCTTAATGCAGGTCATTCTGATGATGACAGTGTAGCGATAGGTATATAATCTCCCTCTGCCCCCTCCTCCATACCCCCCTCCCCTTCTCCCAGTCCCTAATAAGCCTTATGGTTTCTGTGGACGTTAAGCACCATGTTTACTAGCCATACCACTGTCTGGACAGAGGAAAACACCGCACACACCGGCAGGAATGGGTAGCGCTGCTCTTGTGGCTGCCGTAGCTACACCCAGGTAAGGAGACCCGAGTTTCTCGCAAGCGATAATAAAGAACTACCCCCACCCCAAAAATAATAATAATAAAATATATATAGAAATATAGATATATATATAGATATATATCAGCAACTCTAAACCCACTGGGCTCAAAAACACAAGGGTAAAATACTCCGCTGAAATGTTGGCCAAGGTCTGCCGGAGGAGCAGCAACAGCACACACACACACACACACACACAAAAACACAAAAAACCCCGCCCCCTTGCTGATTGTAATTGATAATTCATACCAAACTCCCATCATACGTTACACTTACGGCGACATTTATCGATCTCTCTCTCTCTCTCTCTCTCTCTCTCTCTCTCTCTCTCTCTCTCTCTCTCTCTCTCACACACACACACACACACACACACACACAACTTGCAACATCTGCGGAACTGTAGAGTGGTGTGTGGCGGGGGGGGGGGGGGGGGGGGGGGGGGGGGGGGGGGGGGGGATGCAATAACGGTGAATTATTTCTTGTCTGTCTGTTTCTCGCTCCCCCTCCCTCCCCCCCTTTCCCCCCAAAAAATCAACAACAACAACAAAATAGCTAAGAGTGCAAACCCAGAGTTTTCAGTCCTACTTCCGCACGTGGACCGTATCAGCATACACACAGCTATAGGTGGCTTGTGGCAGCAAGATGCCAAAACGCGTTAAACCAACTCCGTGTGTAGTCTGCATGCTATTCTTATTCGGGTGAAATGTCAAGGGTTGAAAACGACGACTACCACACACGCACGCACGCACGCACACACACACACGCACACACACACACACACACACACACACACACTCTTCCGGAATAGAAAAGACGCAATAAAAGCGCAAGTAACTGCGCTGATAGTACCGTTTCACTGTTGCGGTTTCTACGGAAAATAGGCTCCATGCGGTAAACATGTGTGCAAAGATGAAGTTGCTTTGTTGAGTCGTCTGCTTATGCCCTACCCCCCACCTCCTCTCCCTTCCCCAATTTTGGATTCTATTCCTCTGCATTTGTATCCTTGCCAGTGTCATTTTGGCATCCGCAGTACCACATCGTGGGATCAGGACGAAGATGAAGATAACGATAACGACAATATGATGATGATGGCTGCTGATGACGATAATGATACTGCTAAACAAACAAAAACAAAAAAAGCAGAAAGACTTGGGGAAAGAAAGAAAGACTTGGAGATATGCCAACTTGTTCCGTAAAAATGACGCCACTTAAGAGCCCAAACCACTGCTTGTGTGTGTGTGTGTGTGTGTGTGTGTGTGTGTGTGTGTGTTGTGTGTGTGTGTGTGTGTGTGTGTGTGTGTGTGTGTGTGTGTGTGTGTGCGCGCGCGCGCACGCGCGCGACTCTGTACAATGGAACCGCCAAAACTATCGCCGCACTTGCATAACTGTGGGTATCATCGAAATCTTCCCGATATGCCACGCACGTAAAGCTATCAGAGGGTATTGATCGTGCAGTTGATAGACAGCCCGGCTGGGTCAGTGGCCGAGCGCAAGGTTCAACGAGCGTTATCAATGAATTGTGCATGTCCATCTCGCACATCTCTCTCTCCCCACCCCCCTCTCTCTCTCCCTCTCTCTCTCTCTCTCTCTCTGTGTCTCTTTGTCTCTCGCTCTCTGTCTCTCTCTCTCTCTGTCTCTCTGTCTCTCTCAATCGATTGGGCAGCAACGTGCGCAGAGGCTTCCCAGTCACCGTTAGTGGATTCAATATTTTGTCTCCCGTTTGCATTCGTTTTTTTTTTCTTCTTTTCTGTTTAAACTGTCTCTGGCAACACGAGTGTTTCTGAAACAGGCAGCACCAGACAGGGATAGTTGGTGACATCAGCTAAAACACAGCTGTAAACACGGTGCGTAACGTCCACAGGAACCATAAGGTTAAGGTTTATCAGGGCAGTACGGCACCATACAGCTGTACCCATGAATTTACATTTATGCGCGTCCATGGTTGTACCCATGGGTACAATTATGCAGGTCATTGACTGTACCTGACTAATCTGCAGACACAATTATCACCTTGTTATCGCCCCTCAAAGCAGGAAGCAGCTACGTCACTTCCGCTGCCACTGAAACATCTGTTTTATGGACCTTTATATATAGGTCCACGTCTGTTGCCATGAAACCTGGGCTCCCGTCCCTAATAAACCTACGGTTTCTGTGGACGTAAAGCAACACTTCAACCAACCTGCCATGAAACCATGAGCCTTGAGGGGGACTGATTCACAGAGAGAGGTCTCCACCCCCCCCCCCCCCCCACCCCCCCACCCCCCCACCGCAACCCTCTCCCACCCCACCCCCCCGCAGCAGATTGAACCGTTCCTGCGTAAGCCCAAAGATTCTGGAGTTGCACAGACGCACCGTGTCTCATGTAACACAGGCTTTGGCGTTGCGCAAGAGGATTAGCTGAGATTGGCAGTTGATGATCCTCGTACCACGCGCGCACGTGCCACTCGTCTTCCACCCTCGACCGACCAGATCTCAGTGTCGTATTTTCTCGGTCTCGGGTACGTGGGGAGTTAGCTGATAGTGCGTAAAGCCTAGTCGCCCATGTAGGTTACATCAGGGTGACTCCGACGAGTAAGACTTGCTTGTCCCTAGTATGTCGAATGACACACGAGGACATTGAGAGTAATAAGACCCCAGAAAGCAAGTAACACTTGCAGCGCGACAGAAAAGAACAAAAGACTCTATGTAGGTCAAAGTGCTCATATACCCTCCTCCGCTTTACTCTTTACGACTTGTTTTGTTTAGTTAGTTAGTTAGTTAGTTAGTTAGTTAGTTAGTTAGTTAGTTAGTTAGTTAGTGTTGTGTGTGTGTGTGTGTGTGTGTGTGTGTGTGTGTGTGTGTGTTGTGTGTGTGTGTGTTGAGTGAGTGAGTGAGTGAGTGAGTGTGTGTGAGTGAGTGTGTGTGTGTGTGTGTGTGTGTGTGTGTGTGTGTGGTGTGTGTGTGTGAGTGAGAGAGAGAGAGAGAGAGAGGTGTGTGTGTGTGTGTGTGTGTGTGTGTGTGTGTGTGTGTGTGTGTGTGTTGTGGTGTGTGTGTGTGTGAGACAGACAGACAGACGACATTCGGGAGAGGGGGGGGGGGGGGGGGAGGGGAAGAGAGAGACAGAGAGAGTTTGTAGTGGGGTCTAATGTGCAACATTTTGAAACAACATCGTTGCTTTGACACTAACTTCGCTGCATGCTCTTCTCTTATTTATACTGTGCGTAACGTTGGTGATCTTATCAGTTGGAAACAAATTGGCTTGACAGCATGCATGAGACAAAATTTGGCCGTAGGCAGATGAGACTGTACACAATGAAGCAGTTGTCATTCCCCTCACGTTCACTTTGGAGTCAGAAGGCAAAACAGACGGGGAGGTCGAGTCATGTAAACACGGGTCGGAGACGGGGTAAACGCGTGTCAACTTTAAGTGCGTAACCCTCCATATGCATGTCATTTACACTGACCACCCGAACTAGCCATTCGTCAGCGAATCCTGCATTTACGAGTAGCCTACTCACTCACTTTCTCACTCAACTGCACTGAGAAGTAGGCGAGGGGTTCACACACACACACACACACACACACACACACACACACACACACACACACGCACGCTTGCACGCACACTCTCTCACACACACGCACGCACGCACGCACGCTTGCACGCATGTACGCACGCACGCACGCACACACACACACACACACACACACACACACACACACACACACACACACACACACACACACACACACACAAACACACACACACACACACACACACATACACACAAACATGCGGGCACGGAAAAACACATGCACGCACATAATAATACATACATAAGGACGCACCCCGTCCCACTCGCGCGCGCGCGCGCGCCCACGTACACACACACACACACACACACACACACACACACACACACACACACACACACACACACACACACACACACACAATCAGAAGAGTTGACGAGACCGAATGGAAGCTGGTGTTTGGAAGCACTCCAAATTTGCGAACAATCAACCCTGTGCCCAATCGACCGTCCGGCGAAGCAAAACGTCATTACGACATTAAAATTTAATCATAATCAGCTCAGTTCTTCCACATCCCTAATCTAACAAGAGAAGAGACAACAGAAAAGGCCTTTCTCTGTCTTATAAAGAACAATACCCGCCTACGCCACCCCACCCTTAAATTCCTACCACGGCAAGCGAGATAAACGGAAAGCAAATTTCTCCCAGCATTACCATCGACGCTCGCGTGTTTATTCAGCAGATAAAACCTTCTGCGTTTATTTTTTCTTTGACATAGTTCAGGAGCTGTGTGAGAGTCGAGGTGGCCGTCCTGGGCTGTCCGTCCTAACGAGCCTTCTGGTTTCCGTGGACGTAAAGCTATATTGAACCATACTTCGGCATTGGTCTCAGCTTGTCCCTAATATGTCAACCGACATCCGAGGACATTAAGCAACACTACCTACCTACCTTTTTCTTTGATTTCGCTAAGGGTCACGTTCAGTGATAAGAGAGATAGATGAAAGCTTCTTTTCTCATATCACAGCGGATGAAGAGAAGGAAAACACACACGTTTGTGGATGGCCAACGGTAAAGCCGGCAACAAGTGGCCCTCCAAGCAATGAAAGCCCGCGAATGTGGAGGCGAGTATACACAATACGTACGACCGCATTCTAGATCAGACAAATGCATGTACTCTTCCATCCCTCCCTGCAAAACTCTCTTTTCACACACGCCCATAAGAAAAACACCGCTTACATGTTTGCTTGTTATTTGTCGCCGACTTTGAGCCAAAATGCACAAACGCCCACAGAAACACCGAGCGAGCATTGGGAGTGGGGGTAGTGGGGGGGGGGGAGAGAGAGAGAGAGAGAGAGACAGAGACAGAGAGACAGAGAGAGACAGAGAGAGACAGAGACACAGACAGACAGACAGACAGAGACAGAGATAGACGCAGAGACGAGAGACAGAGAGAGAGAGAGACAGAGTGAAGCAGGCAGGCAGACAGACACGCAGGCAGGCAAGCACACACACCCGAGCGCGCGCGCGCGCCACACACACACACACACACACACACACGCGCGTGCGCGCGTCCGCGCCTTCAGGTTCCTCTGACCGACCAGCAAGCTCCGGGTCACACCGACCGACACGGAGAAATGCCACGACAACCGATTATTTCAATCGAGCCGTACAAAACCTCAACAAGCGTCGGGGACTGGTCGCTCACGTCAACGTCCGCATCATGTGTTTGCAGCACATGGAAAGTGGGCGTGTCGTTGGCAAGAGGATGATGGTGGTGGTGGTGGTGGTGGTGGTGGTGGGGCCGGGGATTTGGCTCTGCGTCATCAGACACTAGACGCTTTCTTTAGGAGGGATGGGGTGATGGGGTGGGGTGGCTAACATTTGTCTGTCATCACCGCAATAATCAGATGAGCAGAAGCATGAGCATTTTGGTATGCTTTGCTACTAAGTCAACTGCGAGGGTCAATGTCGCAAAAATTGTGTTCATAAGCCACCCGTTTTGGAGAGAAACCAGAGCAGACGCGGACTCGAACCCACCACGGACAGTACTGAGTAGTTAGATCAGTTCAGTTCAATGTTGCTTTACGTCCACAGAGACCACAAGGACGGGGAGCCCAGGACGACCACCTCCACTTTGACACAGCTCCTGAGTTCTGAACATTATGTCCAAATTCAGTGTTGCTTTACGTCCACAGAGACCACAAGGACTATTAAGGACGGGGAGCCCAGGACGGCCACCTCCACTTTCACACAGCTCCTGAGTTCTGAACATTATGTCCAAATTCAGTGTTGCTTTACGTCCGCAGAGACCACAAGGACTATTAAGGACGGGGAGCCCAGGACGGCCACCTCCACTTTGACACAGCTCCCGAGTTCTGAACATTATGTCCAAATTCAGTGTTGCTTTCCGTCCACAGAGACCATAAGGACTATTAAGGACGGGGAGCCCAGGACGGCCACCTCCACTTTCACACAGCTCCTGAGCTCGGAGTAGTAATTTATTCTCACGAATGACCAGCTTAATAATAATGGACATTTCTATGGCGCATGATCCCCAGCAAGATCTAGGGCACAATGCGCCGTACAAAAAGCTGCAGAAAAATGTATAAACACATACAATGGACAAAATAAAAAAGGTTTCAGACCATACCACCGCCAACCACGCAAGAATTTACATACAGCAATTTCAGTAAATAAACCAAAGTTGTCAGTTACCAAACATGACCAAACTCTTATTTTAGCACACGTGTATAGATATACTGCAAATACAAAAATGACCAGCTTAGAGGTGTCTCATACTACAGTCTCTAACCGACGTCCGTCCGTTTACCAGCCCGTTGTCGTCTTACCACTTGGCCAAACTAGCGCACACTGAGTCGTAAGTGGGTGTCTAGCACGTGATACACCGGCGCTGCGATGACTCACAACACTCTGGCGAGGAGACACCTGCAGTGCCGTGGTAAACCGACAGCTACGTTTCCACTCCTGGGGACCCCGGGACGATTTCAGTCATTAATCCCCAACAATGAAGCGGCTCTCCATTGTCGTCTTTGTCGGGACAAATTCATCAAGGAATAGACACGGTCGGGTCTATGACGGGTACTGAACAACCTTTTTTTTTATGGCGCTGTGCAAGTTGCACTGTAGGTTGGATTTCACCCGGTGAAACACCTGCTCTGCCGCAACTCAGTCCTCTTCAACCTGGTGGTGGTGATGGTGGTGGTGGTAGCCTACATGAGGTCGGAAGAGAGTGAGTCCGTAATCGATTTTTCTAACGCCCAGTCGTTCGTATGGGTCACATCAGGTAAAAGACCGGAAGAATTTCAAACACTAAGGTGGGAACTGGTAGCAGTGACAGAAATGCAATGCGGGGTTGAGGGTGGATGTGGATGTACTTGACCCCAATTTCAGGTGGTCCGTACGGCAGAATTTTTATAAAATGGCGAAAACTCGCAGTTTGTCGAGATCGAAACATATCAAAAGGAAATAACAACGTAGCAGTCACTGTTGTTTCAGATTAAATTTTTTCTCTCTCTTTTTTTCAGTTTGTCGATCGCCAAAGCACTTTTACCGAAAACTTGCACGTGGCTGCCTTTGTCCAGATAATAATAATAATAATAAAACAAAAAGCATACGTATTGTAACGGTTTGTGTGTTTTGATAAGTGCCAGTTTTGATAGGATTCCATAACGCAAAACCTTTACAAAATTTAAATTATAGCCTGAAAGCGGGTGCTAGATATCTGACCAAAAAAATCATTAAAAAATCTCTGACACCCCTAACCTAGAACTGATCAGTCAACAAAATAATAATAATAATAATAATAATAATAAGAGGTGGCGATAATAATGAGAGAGAGAGAGGGGGGGGGGGGAGACAGAGGCAGAGACAGAGAGAGAAGAGACCCAAAACCCATCGCATAAAAGATGAAACCGTGCTTGTGAGACAACATCTCAATTTCTTCCCCTTCGGCGAAAAAAACAAAGTAATAGGCAGGATCCAGGCCTGAAGAATTTCCCAGCTTGAAATTAATGTCAGCTGGGCTATAAAAAGGAAAAGGGAGCTTTAATTATTGACGCGGCAAGCGCTGTCTGGCTGAAGTTCCTCCAGACTCCTGTCTCTGCCGGCAACGCGGACACGGAGGAATCGATAGTTTTCATATATGGTCAGGGCCCTCCCAGCCCTCCGCTTCATTACTCTCAGGAACGGCTCTAAGCGGACGTCATCGACAGCCGCTAAGTTATTTCCCTTTGATTCCGGCTCGCGCTCTGCTGTGACCAGGTAGGTAGTGTTGCTTAATGTCCTCAGATGTCAGTTGACATATTAGGGACAAGCTGTGACCAATGCCGAAGCACGGTTCAATAATTCTTTACGTCCACGGAAACCAGAAGGCTCGTTAGGACGGACAGCCCAGGACGGCCACCTCGACTCTCACACAGCTCCTGAACTATGAGGCTGTGACCACGGACCTACATTTATATTATATACACCTAGGTCTAGGTCTGTGACTGGTGTCAGAGCTCGGGAACTGTGTGAAAGTCGAGGTGACCGTCCTGGGCTCCCTGTCCCTAATCATCCTTAACAAGGTCTCTGCGGACGTAAAGCAACATTGAACTGAGCAAGGAGTTCAGAGCTCGGGAGCTGTGTACAATTCGAAGTAGCCGTCTCTGAAAGTCCGTACGTATGGTCTCTGTGGACGTAAAGCAAACTGAATTGAACTGAGACTCAGCGACACCTCTCAGTCTGTACTCTGACTGCAGAAACAACTTCCGCCAGCAAAGCCTTTCCGCAGCGCTATCGGGAAAAGAAGAACGCTGACTTCCGTCTCAATGTCATCCGTGTGCAGAGGACAGTGACCTTGTTTTGTAGCCCGAGAATGAACTTTTCCTGAATGTTAATTAAGTAAATAAACATGGTCCCTTACGTCCACAGAACCATAAGGGCTTATTAGGGACGGGAAAGCGGGGGGGGGGGGGGGGGGGTCGCAAAGACAGCATTTAATGGTTAAATGGTTATTATGTATCACAAAGAGGGTCGTCGCTGACGTTAGTGACGTTTCTCTCAATGATGACGTTTTTTTTTTCGTTTTTTTTCTCTCCCCCTGTTGTTGTTATTGTTGTCGTTTCCAGTCCCTGAAGATCCTCCGAGATTCTGCGTCTATATTTAGAGCATAGAGAGATCGAAGTGAATACTTCATAACCAGTCACGTGAGGTGGAACTGGCGCTTCGTACAGATCTCCAGCTAAGCTTCAAAGGGCCACTTCACATCAACACTGGCAGAGGGCGCTGACCGCAGTCCAGTACCCAGGGAACAGGTGTTTCTAAAGCTCTGAGAGGGGTGACATCTTTTTCTTCATTCAAATCTAATTTAAAAACTTTTTTTCTCCCAAAAATTGTAGACCTGCCATGTTTTCTGTTCCGTGCTGGTGTCTTCATCCATTCCAAGTCTCCCGGGCGTTTGCTGCCCGTTTTAAGCTGTGTATATTTAGCTTGTTAGTCGAATGCTTGCTGTGTGTGTGTGTGTGTGGGGGGGTGGTGCGTGCGAGAGAGAGAGAGAGAGAGAGAGAGAGAAGAGAGAGAGAGAGAGAGAGGAGAGAGAGAGAGAGACAGACAGACAGACAGACAGACATAGACAGACAGAGAGACGAGACAGGGAGGGGGGGGGTTGGGTGGGGTGAGGGGGGGGGTCGGGGGGAGGAGGAGGCACATGCCCCACAATCAGCAACACCAAAGCATACAATAAATTATGATTCATGCCCTGCGGCAATGGAACGAGATTTGTGTGCTAACGCACGGACAGAGATGAAGCCCCCCCAACACACACACACACACAGACTACCCACCGAGACCCCCAACAACAACCACTAAATAATAAACTGTGCTTACTCAGCCCTGTTTAGCACCGAAGCGTGCAGCCTCAGAGGATCATGCGCGGGTACGAACGTACACACACACACACACACACACACACACACACACACACACACACACACACACACACACACACCCATGCACAACACACACACACCCATGCACAAAACACACACACACACACACACACACACACAACACACACACACACACACACACCACATGCACAAAACACACACACACACACCACACACTCACACACACACACAACACACACACACACACACACACACACACACACACACACACATGCACAACACACACACACGCACACGCCACATGCACAAAACACACACACATCACATGCACAAAACACACACACGCACGCACACACACACACACACACCACATGCACAACACACACACACACACACACACACACACACACACACACACACACACACACACACACAGGTACGAGCGCGCGCGCGCACGATCCCCTTTATTCTCACGAATGACAAGCTTAGAGGTGTCTCATACACTTGTACCCTGAATGACTCACCAAATAATGTTCAAGTTGGTTCATGCTTCTTTGAATGTGTCAGGTTTCCTTGTGGCTTAGTTGTGTGGTTTTTCTTACCCCTCTCTCTCTCTCTCGCCCCCATAACGCCAAACAGTTGTTGAGCGAATCGAAGTGCAGACACCGGTTAAAAATACAGCACATTATCCAAGCAGCGTTTTTGCACACCGGATTGACAGGCGCTGACAACGAAAATAAAAGTCAAGAGTTTACACAGAGTACACAGCTATAAAAGCTTTGCCAAGAACTTCAGAAATGTTGTGCGAGTTTCTCATTTACATACGAAATGCCCATACCCTCAAACAGAAATGTTTTGCGATTTACATTTACAAACCACCACACACACACACAATGCACGCACGCGCGCGCGCGCGCGCGCACGCACACACACACACACACACACACACACACACACACACACACACACACACAACACACACCACCACACACACACACACACACACACACACACACATACACGGGGGTGGGGGTGGGGATATATTTAAAGAAATCTTGCGATTGTTTTTCGCTCACGTATTTCTGTTAATAATATTTGGTAGATCACGCGTTTTTGTTGCTGATGCTGTTATCATTGTTACATTATTTTTGTGTAAAATCTGCAAGACAAGCAGAAAAATATGCCCAAAACCGCCACGCTCGTATGGTCGTCTGCCAGAAGTTGTTTTAAGCTTTAAAAAAAAAAAAAAAAAAAAAAAGTACACCAGAGCATCACGCTAGTGGATATCTTCAGAAATTACCCCACGTGCCTAGAACAAATAGCTCTGTGGGAACAGTTCCAAAATAAATGATCAGAACAGCCCTGATCAACGTCTACAGCTATTACATGGCAGTTACATCCTCAAGCACATTAGTACTACGCGGGCAACAACCCTCCTGGCGAGCGGAAGCGGAAATACGTCAAGGCCGGAAGTATGTCCGCGCCCAAAGGTGTCTTGAAAGAAAACCAATATCAAGTATTGCACAAGTGTTTATTTTGTCTGATTTTGCTGAAGTGTTCTGCTGGCTACGTCGATTCTGGATTATGTACGACCCATAGACATCCACCCCAACCCATCAAAAAGTAATACCCAGAATGCAGCTGCTCATTCCAGCAACCAAAAAAGTAATATTCAAAATGCAGCTGCTCATTTCAGCAACCAAAAAAGTAATATTCAGAATGCAGCTGCTCTCAGCAACAGAAAGTTATATTCAGAATGCAGCTGCTCATTCCAGCAACCAAAAAGTAACATTCAGAATACAGCCCATACAAGAGCTTGGTGTGTCGACTACGTTATTCTACCGTATCCCAATTTGTAAAGTAAAAACAACAACTCTGTTCCATGATCCATCACAACATCAGAGCTCTGGAGCTGTGTGAAGGTCGAGGTGGCCGTCCCTAATAGTCCTTGTGGTCTCTGTGGACGTAAAGCAACACTGAACCGAGCACGGAGTTCAGAGCTCAGGAGGTGTGTGAAAGTCGAAGCGGCCGTCCCGGGCTCCCCGTCCCTAATAGTCCTTAATACGGTCTCTGTGGACGTAAAGCAACGTTCAACTTGAAGTATCGCCACTGCTGGCCCCACGGACGTCCATCAGGTCTGGCAAACAGACTGAAATCCTTTCCGCCAAACGACATCCATTAGGTCAAGCGGCGGAAAGAGCTGCACGGTATGGATACATGGTGTCCTCCCCAAACACGGAAAGTCAACAGCAAAGCCCTCGCCCGGGTTCAGCGAGCAGACTACGCCTCGTGAATATTTATGCCTCGTTGCGCTTGCTCCGTCCACTGCTGTGTCCACCGGCCTGTTAATGACTAAATCTACTGGCCCACGGAGCTGCCGGGTTTTTTTTCTGTCATCGCGGATCGACTGCTCTGCAGGCACCAGCTTCGGACACCCTCCGTGGATAGTCAACGCCGATGGTGACTGTGTTAAAGGAGCTCGTGCCGCAGGTGTATCAACGACTGCAAAATTAGCGTGGTCATGACCCAAACACATAACAGATTCAAAAGAACGCTTATTTATTATGACATTGACACAACGTTTTAGAACGCTAGCAGTCATTCTTGTTACATATTTTTTTAATTTATTTTTTAAGCGAGGACATGGCTAAAGCTTCAAGCCTTCTGTCGTGTGCTTGTAAGAGTTGTCGGTTGAAACTCACCCTGATACATCCTACACGGCTGAATTGGAAGATCGCCAGCACGGCAGCGAAGGACATTAAGCCATTAAGCCCCATGAGAAGAAGATTGGATGGGTGTTGTCAGAAATAATATTTATGTAACTATATCTTTTGTTGAAATAGTGTTGTGGCGTCTTTCATAAGCTGCAGTTTTGATGTCGCGTTTCGAAGCTAAACTACAACCCAGAATTCAAATCGTGGGTGGCAGTGACTTCTACGCGACAAAGAGACGACACACACAGACACTACCCGAACATTTCAGTCCGGTACACCTGAATCAACATCCGCTGCTCGGTTAGAATTACCTTTAGTCAAACACAAAGGGGAGGATAAAATATACTGACATCTGTTTCTGTCCCTTTTTCGTGGCTTGAAGAATGTGTCTGACTCATTGACAGTTTAGTTCAGTTCAAAATGGTATCTATGCGCTCCGAAAAGCCCATATGCGCTCCACCCCGTCACTCAGAAGATTCCCCAACGTTGCCTCCTTTCTAGCGCTTCCTCTGTTCACGCCTCTCTCCTCCAGACGATCAATGGTGTGATGTCTTTGGCTTTGGGCCCGCAGGTCATGGGCGTTGTTGGCAATACGAGAACTGGTAACAGCCTTCCTTCGTTAGACTGGCTTATTGTTTCCGGAGAGGTACTGGCTGGGGCCGAGATTCCAGGTGTGTGTGTATGTTGGGGGTGGGGGGGGGGGGGGGGGGAGGGGAACTCTACCTAACACTACGCTGTCGCCATCAGAATGATTTCTGCATCCAGATGGGCAGCCATTTTAATATTTCGTTAAATGTGAGGGGCAAAGTCACAAGACAGTGTCCATAAATCACAACCTTTGAAGAGGAGGGAGAACGAGAGAGAGAGAGAGAGAGAGAGAGAGAGAGAAGAGAGAGAGAGAGAGAGAGAGAGAGAGAGAGAGAGAGAGAGAGAGAGAGAGACAGAAGAGCAGACAGACAGAGACAGAGCAGAGCAGACAGACAGACGAAGCAGAGAAACGAACCGACATCGTCCGCTTACCAGTCTGTCGCCTAACCGCTAGGCCAGACCAGCTCACTGGTAACAAGCGAAGGCTGCAATGCAACTTTAAAGAAACCTGCCTGCAGACACAGAGATCACGAGGAGCGGTTGCCTGACAGCCACCTGAGGTCAGCGGTGTCTGCTGCTGACGGATGGCTACAAGCGGCCGTGGCTGACCCTGACTCAGCATCCTGTTCACCGAGACGACACTTCGACCCACTACAGCGGCCACTGAATCTGCGTTCTGTTCATCAAGACCGCACTTCAACACACCACGGCGGCCCTTGAATCAGCATATTATTTGTCCGACGACACTTAAACCAAGTCCTGCATCCAGCATTCCTACCATCTGCATCTGTCGTGTGGCAGAAAAAACCCTTTAAATATACAAAGTTAAAGAAAGGGTTAATGTTTACCAAGACAGAGAGAGAGAGAGAGAGAGAGAGAGAGAGAGAGAGAGAGAGAGAGGAGAGTGTGTGTGTGTGTGTGTGTGTGTGTGTGTGTGTGTGTGTGAGAGAGAGAGAGAGAGAGAGAGAGAGAGAGAGAGAGATGGGGAGGGAGGGGGGTGAAAAAGTGTGAAAAAGGTAGGCCTTTCGAGGCCCAGGTCAGTCTGAATTTAAACTGGTTGAAGGAAAAAGAGAGCCAAAGTATGAAGATTTTGCTTACGGCCTTGGCCACGTTAGCATTGTTCTTCCCCCCAGGTAATTACACAGATCATTGCAAGGCTACAGCCTGGACAGGACTGAGGTCCTGATGACGTGCCACGAGAACTCCCTGATCCACTGTACCTAGAGAATTGCACTGGCAGCTGCTGAGAGTAGGCGCTCGTTAACCTTTCATTCACTGACAGTCTTCCTGTTGCATTTCCCTCTTGCCTACCCGCCATTGGGGAACTCTACATGCAAGTTCAAGGTCCCCTCTGTTGAAAATCCAGTCATCAAAGAACCTTTCTTTTAAAGTATTAAGCCTGGACCAGGTCAGCGATGTAACCTGGCATACTTCGCTTACCACCAGGTATATTGCCTTCTGATTCCTGGAGCAGGTCAGCGATGTAACCTGGCATACTTCGCTTACTGCCAGGTATATTGCCTTCTGATTCCTGGAGCAGGTCAGCGATGTAACTTTCATCATGGACGTATATATAGGTCCACGCTTGCATGCTTGGCTTCATGGTTCAGGAGCTGTGTGAGAGTCGAGGTGGACGTCCTGGACTGTCCGTCCTAACGAGCCTTCTGGTTTCGTGGACGTAAAGATTTATTGCACCGCGCTTCGGCATTGGTCACAACTTGTCCCTAATATGTCAACTGACATCTGAAGACATAAAGCATCACTTCATCATCATCATGCTTCGCTTCAGAGTTCATGAGCTGTGTGAAAGTCGTGGTGGCCGTCCTGGGCTTTCCGTCCTTACGAGCAACACTGAACTATGCGTAGGCATTGGTCACAGTTTGTCCCTAATATGTCAACCGACATCCGAGGACATGAAACTCATCATCATGCTTCGCTTCAGGGCCCAGGAGTTGTGTGAAAATCGAGGTGGACGTCCTGGGCTCCCGTCCCTAATAAGCCTACGGTTTCTGTGGACGTAAAGCAACACTTCAACCATTCAACATGCTTCGCTTACTACGAGGAACATTGCCTTCTGATTCCTGCCTTCCCGGTTCATTAGCCCCCCACCCCACCCCACCCCTTCTCGCCATCACCCACACGTTCGTTGCAAAGTCCCCTTTAAACAACCCGTGACATGTGTCTTTAGTCACAGTTACATGCCCTAAATAGTTGTGATGTAGCGACCCGTGCCTCGCTCTGATCTGACCTTTACTTAGTTAACCTGGCAGGCGATAGAGCTTTAAATAAAAAATAAAAAATAATGATCAAGAATCAAACAGCTGCAGGTCTTTTGAGCTTTCCTCATCGTTTCCTCATCGTCTCTTCTTTTTCTAGCGGACGCAGGCTAGGCGTTTACTCGACACGTCTCTCTTTTATGTTTCTTTCGGCTTCCTCCAGCGCTTACCCGCACTCCTCGTTAACTTTTAGTACCCCTGCTTGCAGCATTCTCAATCACCGAGAGATAAGGAGCCAATCGGTGTTATCAGACATGACCGTTAACAGTATTTCCGCTGTGGACAGGATTGTAAAGCGATAAAGCGCCAACAACAAAAACCACCCTCTTTTTGGTGGAACGAAAACCCGGCGAAGGGGGGTCGGATCTTTGAATACAGCGCCCCCCCGAAGAAAACATCGCCTACAGTGGAACTCAGCTCAAGGAGGTTGGATTACAGGTGGGTACCTCCCATCTACCATCACTCCCTCCCCACCACCCCCCCGCCTTTTTCTTCTTCTTTTTTTTCAGTACCCCAGTGATTAAACACGGTGATGAATAACACCTGTTATTCCTTGAAACTGCAACAAGAGAGGTGGTAGTCGATAGCCAACCGCCACTTGCAGGTGCCAAGACAATTGTATGGTTGGCCATCAGCGCCACGCTGTGTTGGCCTGTGGGGCAAGGTGTTGACACGAAAGATGGATGGACAACATTCGGTGATAAACCGTAATTTTGTCTGGATTCGCTCAAAGTAGGGGCACCGCTGACGCCTGAATTAAGGTCCTTTCCGGTGAGAATCCACAGAGTTGTTACAGGTTATGTGCTTCACTTACTGCCAGGATTTCTGTCTTTTCACTTTTTGGTTGATTCAGTTTTATTCTCCTCCGCTCCCAACCGTCTTCTAAACATAAAATGGGCGTGTACAATACGGACGGTGAATCATAGTTTTACATGTGATCTTATGAACGGTGTTTCGCCTTTATATGACCGTTGTGGTTGACAATGCATTAAGAATCTCTCTCTCTCTCTCTCTTCTCTCCCTCCCACAACAACACACCACACACACAACACACCACACACACACACACACACACACACACCCCACACCACCACCCCCTCCGCCCCGCCCCTCCATTTTGCCTTTATAATCATATTACCGTCGTGGTTGACAATGCATTAAGCTCTCTCTCTCTCTCTCTCTCTCTCTCTCTCTCTCTCTCTCTCTCTCTCTCTCTCACACACACACACACACACACACACACACACACACACACACACACACACACACACACACACACACTTTCTCTCTCACCACCCCCTGTCTGCCCAGCCCTCTCTCACGGTCGATAAAGCATGCTGGTTCATGACAAGACCAGCTCTCAGTGAGATCACAAAAGGGCAGTGACAGCTGGAAGACAGGCAGGCAACTACGATGGCCGCGCAAGGTCGAGTGAAATCTGCTGCTGTACAACAACAACAACAGTCTGGGCACGTGACACACCCCATTTTGTAAAGTTTCTTTTTTGCAACACAAGCAACACCGCTACACACACACACACACACACACACACACACACACACACACACACACACACACACACAGAGGGAGGGAGAGAGAGACAGAGAGAGACAGACAGACAGACACAGAGACACAGACACAGACACAGAGAGACAGACAGACAGAGACAGAGACAGAAAGAGAAAACGTATAACAAGAGTCCAGGCATGTCCTGGTTTTAAAACATTTATTCCACATTTTTGTCCATGAGGGATTTGTCAAGGCCTGCCCGGTCGGCTGGATTCCTACGACACGCAATTAGTACATATAATTATACTGTGTAATGAAGCGTATTAAATGTCTCGTATTTTTGCAAGTGCTTCGCTTCTGTCGACTAGACAGGTTCAATGTTTTTCAACGCCGACCCACTTGTGAAGGTTGAAGGGGCCAAATACAATCATCAGACCAACAAGAAAAGTCTGATTCATTGTCCACGACACACATTCTCTGTCTACAGAGAGGACAAGGGAAACGTGGAGTTCAATGGAACCAAGAAGGCGGCGAGCGTGGCAGGAGGCAAATTCCCACCTACCCCTGGCTTAAATTGAAAGGAGGAACCCTTCCCACGCTTTGACAGCCCTGTGAGGTACTAGGTATAGATCAGATTTATGAGCAGGTCTGGCCCAGCGGTGACTGAGGCGTTAGGCTGGTAAGCGGAAGACCTCGGTTTGATTCCCCACTTCGGCTCTCATCTCTCTTGAACAACTGTGATTTATGGACATGGTCCTGTGATTCCCCCCCCCCCCCCCCCTTCTGGGATCTCGGTCTCCGCCAATAAAAATAAAAACAACCTCGGTATTTCATGTTTAAATACTTAGGAATAACGTCTGATAACAAAGTGTCCTGAAAACACCACGCAGATGCGGTAGTTAAGAAGGTTCACAGCAGGTTATACTGCTTGTCAAAGCTCGGGTCCTTTGATGTTCTCATAGAAATTTTACAGATGTTTTATGCAGCTACTATTAGCAGTGTATTAACTTTTGGAACGACTTGCTGGGGTGGGAATGCATCCAAACAATGAAAGTAGATGTGTTACAGGAAAGTATACGTTTGCAGGCGCATCTGTGCATCTTTCAGCCCGGAAACTTTACAGGCTCGGGCAGTGAAGGGGTTAATAATAAAGCTGTCTTGTGTTTTGTAACTTATAAACAGCGCCACCGATCGACACCTGTTTCCAGAAACGGCACGCTTCATGCTGACTGCAGCAAATGCCGAAATCAAATTCCTCCCCATGCACGGTGCCCGAGAAAATCGACCGGCATTAATCTCGAGCAGAACCAACAAGCGGAACAAAGAGCGCGACGGTCGATGACCACGGTCGATGCGCGTCCAATGAAACGATTCCAGGAAAGCTCGCGTCCCAGACCGAGGGAAAAGCCGAGAAGGTTCCAGCCAGTCTGACGCACGGCGTCCCGTGTCAACCAGTCCGAGCAGGGGTGCGACAAGCGCTTAACTCCCCTGTCTGCACCAGTTCCTATCACGATCAATGGAACGGAAGCTGAAGGGGAGTGTTTTGGGGTCAAACTCACCCCCCCCCCCACCCCCTTGCCCCCCACCCCCCCCCATCCCCACCACCCCCTGCCCCCGCCCCCCCCCCCCCCCCCTCCATCATCACTCAAGACACGGTGGCCGCGATTCAGGCTGATCTAGCTGGATGTTGTGGTCTTTGTTCTTACGACTTGTTAGCGAATGAGACCGGAAACGGTAAAATAGAAGATGATGATGATGAAGTGATGCTTTATGTCCTCAGATGTCAGTTGACATATTAGGGACAAGTTGTGACCAATGCCGAAGCACGGTGCAATAAATCTTTACGTCCACGGAAACCAGAAGGCTCGTTAGGACGGACAGCCCAGGACGTCCACCTCGACTCTCACACAGCTCCTGAACCATGGTAAAATAGAAAGATCTTCTGTTCCTTTTATACCACCGATATGCAAGAAGAGGAAAAGGAAATTTTCTCTCTCTGTCTCTATCTCTCTCTCCAAGCCTCGCTTTCCGAGAGCAAGGATGTCGTAAGCCGGTGCTTCAGCTTCACACACACACACACACACACACACACACACACACACACACACACACACACACACACAGGAGGAATGATGTAAACCAGCGCTTGAGTTTCACACACACACTATCACACACACACACACACACACACACACACACACACACACACACACACACACACACACACACACACACACACTCCAAACCTCGCTATCCCAGAGGAATGATGTCGTAAACCAGCGCTTGAGTTTCACACACACACTGTCACACACACACACACACACACACACACACACACACACACACACACACACACACACACACACACACACACACACTTCCCCTGCTCTCTGCTGGTAGGGTCGAGTGGCGCCTCTGGACATAATCTCGATTTGGGCTTACAGGGCACAAGGGGATCGATACACTCAGCCAGACTCTGTAGTGTACGGAAGGAAGAACCCACCCAAACCGCCCCGGGCCAGGCGCCGTCTTTCTGACCCGCATCGATCTCAACACTGAGCGTCAGGCGAGTAACTGGAGATCAATTAGTAGCCACACAGTGGTATCCATAATCCTGATAGACCCCCCACCCCGTCCTCTAATGGAGGTCACTGCTGTAAAACTGATAGCTGCAGACACCGTACGGTATTTGCCAACGGGAGTCTTCTTCTTTCATGGTGCTTTAATGTCCACAGAAACCATAAGGCTTATTAGGGACGGGCGAAGGTAGGGGAAGAGGCCCAACGCGGGTAAAAGTAAGTAAACATGGCACTTGAGGTCCACAGAAATCATAAGGCTTGTTAGGGGCGGGGAGGAGGGGGGGGGGAAGGAGGTATGGAGGTGGGGGAAGAGGGAAGAACATATACCTATAGCTACACTGTCACAACCAGAATGACTCCTGCATTAAAATGGGCAGCGATGAGAGTATTTTAATGTTTCAGTAATTGTGAGGGACAAAGTCACAAGGCAGTGTCCACAGACCACAACTTTTGAAGAGAAAGGAAAGCCGAAGCGGATTCGAACCGAGGTCCTTCTGCTTCAGCGCCTAACGCCTTACCGCTAGGCCAAACCGACTCACCCAACGCGGGTGACCAAGAGGGATGTTAAGTACTGACTTCATGGCATCTGCGGCTCCGCTTACGCTGGCCTCAGCTGAAGATCTGTGGACGTAGTATACATCCATAATTACATGCACAGACTTTTCTGCTGGCATCCTCCCTCGGACTAACGCTGTGAGCCGGTTTGGCCTAGCGGTAAGGCGTTAGGCTGGTAAGCGGAAGGACCTCGGTTCGATACCGCTTCGGCTCTCCTTTCTCTTCAAAAGGTTGTGGTTTGTGGACACTGTCTTGTGACTTTGCCCATCACTTCCTACTGAAACATTAAATGGCTCTCATCGCTGCCCATCTTGATGCAGGAATCATTCTGGTGGTGACATGTAGCGATAGGTAATATCTCCCCCTTCCCCTTCCCCCACCTCCATACCCCCTTTCCCCCCTTCTCCCCGTCCCTAATAAGCCTTGTGGTTTCTGTGGACGTCAAGCACCATGTTTACTTCGGACTAACGCGCCATAGAGCTTCCAGTTCCCAGCTCAGGCTCCCCGAGGGTACAGGGTGTGCTGTGCTGTCCACTCGCCTCTGTCGGCATTGATCGAGGGTGGGGCGGGGCGGGGAAGGGAGGGGGAGGGGGAAATTAGGTTACCGGATAACGGGGACGACCGGCAGACCCTTGTGCTGCCCGAGGGTCAGCATCAGGTGGTCAGGGCGTTGGTAGCCAGGCCAAAAGCCGAAAGGTGGCGCCCCAGCGGGAAGGAAGACTGTACATAGTGCGGCTTACATCACGTAATTTATTACGTTACACACACAGAGGATTAAAACGAGGTTTACACACACCGAGGATTTAAGCGCACTGCAGTTCATGCAAATCCATGACACACTCACGTACCGAAGACTGTTTTTAATTTGAGGACTTACACACACACACACACACACACACACACACACACACACACACACACACACACACTCTCTCTCTCTCTCTCTTCTCTACCGTTTTACACACACACTCTCTCTCTCTCTCTCTTCAGGACCGTTTTACACACACACACATGCACATGCACACACACACACACACACACACACACACACTCTCTCTCTCGTCTACAGTTTTTCACACACGCGCGCGCGCACACACACACACTTCTCTAGTCTTTGACACATACACACTTACATACATACTGGCACACGCGAGCACACACACACACCTCTCCCCCCTGAGCTCTCTCTCTCTCTGTCTCTGTCTCTCTCTGTCTCTGTCTCTCTCTCTCTCTCTCTCTCTCATCACACACACACACACACACACACACACACACACACACACACACACACACACACTGTTGCAATGTTAATGTCCTCATTGGTCGCTACACAGACTCGACGCAACGCCCCCTTGAGCTAATGTTAATTCAACATCTGTCTGGGGTAGGGTGGATCCAGGCGTCTATTATGCGGACCTAAAGGGCCTGTTTACACCGCACACTGACTGGATGTAGGCTAGGGGAACTCGTCCACCACAGCAAGGAGAAACAGCCGGGATGTTGCCCCTATTCAACAAAAGGGCACATAGAGAATTGGCTTTTTAATACGCAGTCAACCGTGTGGACCATTTCAGGGTCTGTGAAAGGACCGGGAAGTAGGCCGCTAGGAGAAAACCGTGAGAAAACCGTCAGAAAAAAACACACCTGCGCCACCATGTCAAAGAAACGATTGCCACACGATCTAGAGTCGCTGGGAACACACAACCTACTCACTAAAACGAAGATTGTAAAATTAATGTCTGGGGTCTGCAACTATTCGGTGGCATGATACACGTCTTCTCACGGCCGGTGGAACTGAAGTGGACACAGCCCTGGGTAGTATATTAGTGATCAGTTCAGTTGTCCACTGAAGTGGACACAGCCCTGGGTAGTATATTAGAGGTCTGTTCAGTCGTCCACAGAAGTGGACACAGCCCTGGGTAGTATATTAGAGGTCAGTTCAGTTGTCCACTGCCAGGTTGTGTCAACCTGAACTGAATTGGGAAGATCACAGACGCGGCCGGTGGAACTGAAGTGGACTGACACAGCCCTGGGTAGTATATTAGTGGTCAGTTCAGTTGTCCACTACCATCATAGTTCAGGAGCTATGTGAGAGTCGAGGTGGCCGTCCTGGGCTGTCCGTCCTAACGAGCCTTCTGGTTTCCGTGGAAGTAAAGCTATATTGAACCATGCTTCGGCATTGGTCTCAGCTTGTCCTTAATATGTCAACAGACATCTGAGGACATTAAGCAACACTACCTACCTACCTGTCCACTACCGGGTTGTGTCAAGCTGAATCATAAGTAACATGGTGTTTTACGCCCAGTCAACCATTACGGTTATATCAGGGCGAGTAAACTGCACTGAACTGGGAATATCGCAAACCATCAACTACAAGTACCAGTGGATGGTACTTTATAAACTGATGGGACGATCACACAATCATACACTGGCGAAAGGTGAAGACTCGGAGACAGAGCTACAAAATGATAGAATTCACATGAATAGTTCTGGGTCGCTGGGGCACATGAAAGGCCGGAAATATACTCTGTAACGACTCGATGAAGGGTAGTGTACAAAGCACACACAGGACATCTCAGTAAAATGATCCACCAACAGTCGCACGCAGCGAAACAGGAGGGCCGCTCAATGGAACGAGACAATGACACTCAATGAAACGACTGAGACAATGACACTCAATGAAACGAGACAATGACGCTCAATGACTCGAAACGAGACAATGTATCAGTCACCACTCCCACTCCCAGACCGTTTCGTGACGTCTTCTGCAATTAGCCAATAATCACAGCACCGAGTCATCACTGACTGAAGGCACTCCAAACTCACACTTGTTACAGCGTCACCCGGCCAACACTATTGACATACAGAAATGAGACTGGAATAACTTTAAACCCTAGAACGAGTAGAGCGGGGCGGGGCGGGGCGGGGCGGGGAGGGGTGAGGGGCAACAGCACGAACTGTATCAAAATTTAAAGTAACAACTTTAAGGTTTGTCACGCTACACAGACAGGCCACCATCCTCAGCCAGTGGCAGCGATAAGACTCGTGATGAAACAGCCTGTGACTGACGCGGCCAGTGCCCACCCAGGCTGGTTGGTCGCCGCATGGCTGAAGTCAGTATAGTCTGGACCACGGCCGGTGTGTTTATAAACGCTATGATACCGGATCCACGAAGCTGGCCAAAGCCTGGGCTGCCAGGCACTGTCCCCAGACGGCCCCGGGGACAGCCGGGCGGTGCAGCTGGCCGGTAAACAACAACAAGCCGGTCTTACCTTTCCCCGACGAAGCTTGCTGGGCGACTCCCGCCTTCCTCCATCTTGTAAGGCCAGCAGCCACACAGCGCGAGCGACGCACGAGCCCGCACGAGTCGGCAGGGCGGCAAAAACGGATGACGTGCTGCCCAAGAAGCACACAGTTGCTATGCCAACAGCGAAAATTTATGCTAATACGAGAGATCGAGTTCCCACGCGGGGAATCCACACTGCACGGCGGAGAGTGACGGGAGTATCAGAGACGGGGAGGGGGAGAAGAGGAGAGGAGAAGGGAGGAGAGGGGTGGGAAGGGAGGAATGGAGCGTGTACGTATGCAGCGAGGCGGTTCGATAAAACGTGGAAAGGCCCGCAACTTTCGGCTTCCCAACAACAGCGCGCACTGCATACAACATACATGTACACACACACACACACACACACACACACAACACGACGTCCCACGCCCGCGTTCCCATTTACCACGTCTGTTTAGAGAGGCAGCATTTTGTCAGGGTGTGAGTTTACTGGTTGGGGATAGTGGCCCGGCCACAGAAAAGCACCCATTGGCGACTCCCCTCCCCTCCTACACCCCTCCGTCACCCGACCCCCACCCCTCCACGCCATTCAGTTGGCTGCAGACACCCAGCTGTCTGTGGTAGAATGGTCGTAAATGCCTGCACTGGCTGAGTCAACAGGTTTTTATTGTCCGCTCAGTTCGACCGCAGTAAGCAAGCCTACCGTTTGTCGGCTTTTTTGTTTTGTTTTTGTTTTTCTTTCTTTTGGAGTTTTTCTAATGTGCAAATTGTGACTGTAAACTGGGAGGCAATGTCGTGGTATAGTCGAAAGAGAGAGAGAGAGAGAGAGAGAGAGAGAGAGAGAGAGAGAGAGAGAGAGAGAGAGAGAGAGACTATACACACTGATTCTGCTCCTGTTTCTGTAAACAGCCATGCATGAACAAGTGTCTTTTTATCCATAGTAAACTGTACGTAGCAATGTGAAGACTGCGGATTGTCACGTCTGGCGCACGTCAAAACAGGCACCACAACATACACACACGCACACGCACACACACACACACACACAACACTGTCAGTGACAGACACACGTACACACACTGTCCCACCCCTCCACACACACACACACACACACACACACACACACACACACACACACACACACACACACACACACACACACACACACACACACACACACAAATGGCTTTACGGCGTGGGTCACCGACTCAACCTCTTAACTTGAATTTGACCCACACAGGGTTAGCAATACTGAAACGCCTAAAAAGACAGTTGTTCACAGCGGGTAGAGACTATCACTGTGACTGACACAGATACCTCAACAGCCTCAGCAGGACACGGATATGTTATTCAGTCTCAGTAACTGTCACTTTTTCATTGGCACCGAAATTGCTCAGTCAGTCGTGCATGTCAGCGCAGCCCTAAAAAAACACCTGCGTCAGTCTTAGAAAAACTTCTTTCGTGGTGCTTTACGTCCAAAGAAACCCGATAAGGCTTATTAGGGACGGGCGAATGGAGGTGAGTGGGAAAGAGGGAGATTATATACCTATCGCTACACTCAGTGTTACCACCAGAATGACTCCTGCCTAAAGATGGGCAGCGATGAGAGCCATTTTGATGTTTCAGTAGGAAGTGATGGACAAAGTCACAAGACAGTATCCACAAACCACAACCTTTTTGAAGAGAAAGGAGAGCCGAAGCGGTATCGAACCGAGGTCCTTCCGCTTCATTGATGTTTCATTGACTGAGAGGGGGGGGGGGGGGGGGGGGATAAAAAATGTGTGGGACAAAGTCACAAGACAGTGTCTACAAACCACAATCTTTCTGAAGAGAGAGGAGAGCCGAAGCGGAATCGAACCGAGGCCCTTCAGCTTACCAGCCTTACCGCTAGGCCAAGCCGGCTCACAATACTTCACTGTCAGGTAGGTAGTGTTGCTTAATGTCCTCAGATGTCAGTTGACATATTAGGGACAAGCTGAGACCAATGCCGAAGCATGGTTCAATATAGCTTTACGTCCACCGAAACCAGAAGGCTCGTTAGGACGGACAGCCCAGGATGGCCACCTCGACTCTCACACAGCTCCTGAACTATGGGCTTCACTGTCATGTAATTTAAGTAAACATGGTGCTTAACGTCCACAGAAACCGTACGGCTTATTAGGGACGGGGAGAAGAGGGGCGGGAAGGGGGTATGGAGGTGGGGGGAGTGGGAGATTATACTGATACCTATCGGTACACTGTCACCACCAGAATGATTCCTGCATTAAGATGGGCAGCGATGAGAGCCATTTTAATGTTTCAGTGGGAAGTGATGGACAAAGTCAAGGACAGTGTCCACGAACCACAACCTTTTTGAAGAAAAAGGAGAGCTGAAGCGGTATCGAACCGAGGTCCTTCCGCTTACCAACCTAACGCCTTACCGCTAGGCCAAACCGGCTCTCTGTCTTCACTGTCAGTAAACATGGTGCTTAACGTCCACAGAAACCGTACGGCTTATTGGGGACGGGGAGAAGGGGAGGGGGGGAGGGGGTATGGTGGTGGGGGGAGAGGGAGATTATATACCTATCGCTACACTGTCACCGCCAGAATGACTTCTGCATTAAGATGGGCAGCGATGAGAGCCATTTTAATATTTCAGTAGGAAGTCACAAGACAGTATCCACAAACCACAACCTTTTTGAAGAGAAAGGAGAGCCGAAGCGGTATCGAACCGAGGTCCTTCCGCTTACCAGCCTAACGCCATACCGCTAGGCCAAACCGGCTCACTGTCAGTAAACTCTAGTGGTTTTATAGTGTAACTAATCGCTGATCATGACTCATTATCAGAGCATCACGCGGGTCGGGGTTGAACAGACCCGGATAAAGCTAGTCCCGTCAGCTGCAGAGAAAACGATGCGCGGGCACTCATCACATCCCCAGCCTTGCCCGAAACAAGAAATATTTCACTAATGAAATGCCGCCACTGGTTTCAGTCTCCCCACGCACGCACAGTCACCGATCGAGCATGAGTCATTCTTACGCTTGCATCACACACGTACGGTGACTTCATGGGACAAAGACCCGGGTACAGCCTTCACCCGGCTCTTTCCTTCAGTGGGTATGTATTTCGTTCCCAGTCAGTGACAAACTGCATGGGCCCAATTACATCTGAAACTGAGAGCCGTGCGAGTGCGACATGAAAGCCGGAGCAAGAGGCTCCCTCGGTCTCGCAGTGTGCCCAGGTGAGGTCACTGGCTGACGCCGAATCTGGCCTAAAACAACACGACGGGTCCTGGTGAATGGACCTGGGGCCGGACCGCTTCGGCAGCTTATCGTCGTCAAACACTGACGCTGCTCCTTCAAGCTCACACCGCTCTTCTCCTCGTGCCCGCAAAACTGTCAGAAACCGACACCGTCACGTACTTGGGGGGGGGGGGGGGGGGGGGGGGGGGCAGTAATTTTATCTTTATTCAGTATGTCTGTTTATTATTATCAATTCGAACGCTTTTGACGATGCTCTGAATATGCTTTTTTTTTGGGGTGGGTGGGGGGTTTGCTTTAAAAAATAAATTAAAAAATTACACGTTGTTTTTAAATTAATGACCCTTTAGTAGTATTTGAATTGCTCTGTGAAGGATGATTAAAGTATACTGACTTGCCTTTGCTATGTGACGTATTGAGACTGATGTTCGTGACTTTCTACACATTTGCAAAGAAATGGGGTGGGGGCGGGGGGAGGGGGGGGGGGGGGGGGGGGGAGAAGCTGAGTCAGTTCTTGGATTTTAACGTTTTGTCGACCGCGCACAGGATAACCTCAGGTTGGTAACGGGGCACTACCAGAAGCGAACCATGCATTATACATTATATAATATATGCACATTTAAACAGAACTCGAGTCTCGGTGCATCTCAGGTTATCAGTGGCGTGAAGCAGCACAGAGCATGATTATAAAAGCTTGGATTACTTCTCCGCGCTGGCGTGAGCAGGTCTGGCCTAGCGGTAAGGCGTTAGGCTGGTGCTAAGCAGAGGGACCTCGGTTCAAATCCGCTTCGGCTCTCCTTTTTCTTCAAAAGTTGTGGTTTGCGGACACTGTCTTGTGACTTTGTCCTTCACAATAATTAAAGAAACATTAAAATGGCTCACATCACTGCCCATCTCAATGCAGGAGTCATTCTGGTGGTGACAGTGTAGCGACAGATATATAATCTCCCTCTTCCCGCACCTCCATACTCTCTCTCCCCCCCCCCCCCCCTTCTCCCCGTCCCTAATAAGCCTTATGGTTTCTGTGGACGTTAATCACCATGTGGACGTTAATCACCATGTTTAATTATTTACCTCCGCGATAGAGACCTTTTCTCGAGACCCATGGCGTAATCAACTATGGCAGTGGTTGGAGGAAGGATATCGTAAACAAGTGCTTGGGGTTTGCATGTAAAGCTGACCGGACAGACGTTAAACTCCAAGCACTCATAGTCCAGGAGCTGTGTGAGGGTCGAGGTGGCCGTCCTGGGCTGTCCGTCCTAACGAGTCTTCTGGTTTCCGTGGACGTAAAGCTATATTGAACCATGCTTCGGCATTGGTCTCAGCTTGTCCCTAATATGTCAACCGACATCCGAGGACATTAAGCAACACAACCACCACTCCAAGCACTAGCTTACTAACTTCGCGTCTCTGGCTTTTCGTTAGGCGACTTTCACGCCGAGCAGCCTCCGGAAAGACAGTAAGTAAGTAAACGTGGTGCTTAACGTCCGCAGAAACAATACGGCTTTTTAGGGAGGTGAGAAGGGGGGGGGGGGGATGGAGGTGGGGGGAGAGGGAGATTATATACCTATCGCTATACACTGTCACCACCAGAATGATTCCTGCATTAAGATGGGCAGCGTCGAGAGCCATTTTAATGTTTCAGTAGGAAGTGATGGACAAAGTCACAGGACAGTGTCCACAAACCACAACCTTTCTGAAGAGAAAGGAGAGCCGAAGCGGTATCGAACATACCAACCTAACGCCTTACCGCTAGGCCAAACCGGCTCTCTCTCCGGAAAGATAATGGCGTGGACAGATATCCCAGGAAGTGAGGGGAGACAGGGGGGGGGGGGGGGGGGCGAGGCGTCTACACCTAACGCTAGACTGTCACCACCAGACTGATTCTGCAAGAAGGTAGGCAGCGATGAGAGCCGTTTTACTGTTTCATTAACTGTGAGGGACCAAGTCACAAGACAGTGTCCATAAACCACGACTTTCGAAAAAGAAGGAGAGCCGAAGCGGAATCGAACCGAGGTCCTTCTGCTGCCGATTACCAGCCGAAAGCCCCACCCCACCGCTGGGCCAAACGGGCTCACCTACATCTTTGACCTTGTATCAGCAGTCTCAGTCAGTCTCAATATGCAGGCAGTCTCAGTCAGTCCCAATATGCAGGCAGTCTCAGCCAGTCTCAATATGCAGGCAGTCTCAGTCAGTCTCAATATGCAGGCAATCTCAGTCAGTCCCAATATGCAGGCAATCTCAGTCAGTCTCAATATGCAGGCAATCTCAGTCAGTCTCAATATGCAGGCAATCTCAGTCAGTCTCAATAAGCAGGCAGTCTCAGCCAGTCTCAATATGCAGTCAGTCTCAGCCAGTCTCTATATGCATAGAGTCCTGTCAGTCGTCGGCTCAGCCGCCTTGTCCCTTTTCTCCGCCATAGACATGACACGTAAGAGCTAAAGCGCCACTGCCCCAGACACAAATAATCTTATTCCGGGACGGCTGGCCGAGTTAAATTGAATCCGAAATAGACCACGCCGTGTGAGACAACTCTTGCACAGGGTCTCGTTGCAAAACACAGACTGAGAAACTCAATCAGTTTACCGTGTGCTTCGAGAGATGAGATTACTGAATTAAACCGATTAAAAACGTTGTTTTTTGTTTCGTTTTGTTTTTGTTTTGATTGTTCTGGTTGACTGGGCGCAAAACACCAATTTACCTGCTTACTCTCTCTCTCTCCACCCCCCCCCCCACCCCACCTCTTTCTCCCCCCCTCTCTCTCTCTTTCCGAGGCTCCCCCCTCTCTCTTTTTCCCTCTCTCTTTTTCTCCCTCTCTCTCTCTCCCTCTCTCTCTCTCTTTCTCCCTCTCTCTCTATATGTATATAAATAATGCCTTTAATTTGATATCTAATCATCAGTAGCTTAGCAAGGACTAGTTGTTAGACAGGTTTTTGACCGAACCTAACTACAATCCTTGTAAAATAAAGTCTTCGAGTTCGAGTTCTCTCTCTCTCTCTCTCTCTCTCTCTCTCTCTCTTCCTTCGCCATTAATTACCAACATCGTTAACCAACATCGCCCTGTCTCGGATCAGTCTTGGATCACCCTCCACCCCCACCCCCTTTTTTTTCTTCTTCAAATTTAGCCAGGGGTGGTGGGGTGGTTTGCTTGGAGGGGAGGGGGGGAGGGGCGTCGGCTTTAAACGGGTAATTGTGAAGGTGCAGGTGGGCCACAACGACTAAGAAACGACTTCAGACCGAAGGCTCAGCAAGTCTGAACAGATTCACTCGGGCGATAAGCATCAAAGACGGATTAATCTCGTGATATAATAACGGACACTGCCGTCGATCTTCGGTTCCCGCGAAGAAACGCACAGTACGAGGGAATGCCGGCAAACAGCCCGCTAGCGCTGACACTGGCACACAAAAGTCCCGATGCCCTGGGGATCCTCTGTGACTAGACTCCCCCCGTCCCTGCCCGAGCTGAAAGCGCCTCGCGCGATGCGTGCAGTCTGCTGTGCAACAGCGTGCATTCCTGGCCACAGCGCCACGGCCGTGTTGGAGACTGGGTCTGAGACCCCTGCGCCGCACGTGCGCAGTACAGGGACTTGTTCAAAGCGAGGCCGGAAGGGAAAAAATCGATGGGTGGTGTAATGTCACGTCAGTCTGCTCGGTGCACGCCCGCGAAGCCGGGAGGCTGTCTCCCGCAGTCACTCTCAATGGCCCGTCAAGAACGACAGGCTGATTGGATCATGGAACACGGCACGCTCCTACGCTAGGCAACTGCTATACTTTATGAAATTTGGATGTCACTGTTTAATGCACTTTATTGACTGCCCCTCCCCTCTGCCCGCCTCCATCTCTCCAGCTGCCCCCCCCCCCTCCCCCCCCTCTCTCTCTCTCTCTCTCGTCTTTCTTTCTCAGTGCTTTCGATGATTCTTCGCCTGCCTGTCTGTTAAGTGTCTCGATCTCATTCTTCGTCTGTCTGCCTGTCTCTCAGTCTTACTGACCATCTGTTTGTCTGTCTCTGACTCTGTTTCTTATTTGCTGCCTGCCTCTCTCTCCTCTGTCTCTCTCTGTCTCTGTCTCTCTGTCTGTCTGTCTGTCTGTCTGTCTCTCTGTGTCTCTGTCTGTCTGTCTGTCTCAGTCTCTCTCTCTGTATCTGTCTTTGTCTGTCTCTGTCTCTCTCTCTGTATCTGTCTTTGTCTGTCTGTGTCTGTCTGTGTCTGTCTGCCTGTCTGTCTCTGTCTCTCTCTCTCCCTTTCGCCGCTGGATGATCGTCCTAGCCTGGCTGACGATCGATACTCGTCTTCAATTCTGCCCACCCAGCCAGTTTCAGTTGAAATGCTCTAAGCTGAGTGACTTGCAGAATGATACAGGAGAATCATTTCAATAACCAGAACTCGAAGAACCGGAGCCAAAGAAAAGGGCTGAACACTAGAGCAGCCATTTTTGTTTTGTTAATTAAAGCTGAAGAATGTTTTCCCCGTCTCCTCTTGTTTGAAGCTCCTGTGTCATTCCAGGACTAATCAACTCTAACCGCGAATGTAGTGTGTGTGTGTGTGTGTGTGTGTGTGTGTGTGTGTGTGTGTGTGTGTGTGTGTGTGTGTGTGTGTGTGTGTGTGTGTGTGTGTGACGTGTCAGTGCGTGCACGCTCAGTGTGCGTCATGAAGTACACGGGCTAAGGCATACCCAAGTGCCTATGTATGTGCGTCAGTTCGTGCGTGTCGTGTGTGTGTGTGTGTGTGTGTGTGTGTGTGTGTGTGTGTGTGTGTGTGTGTGTGTGTGTGTGTGTGTGTGTGTGTGTGAGAGAGAGAGAGAGAGAGAGAGAGAGAGAGAGAGAGAGAGAGAGAGGAGACAGAGACAGAGACAGAGACAGAGAGACAGATAGACAGACAGACACAGAAACAGAGAGAGAGAGAGACCCCCTGGTGTGTATCAGCGTCAGTGTCTGTCGGAAACAGAGAGAGAGAGAGAGAGGGTTGGTGGGGCGTAGTATCAAGGTTGTTGATCTCTCTCGTAAGTGATCCAGGTCAGTCAGGTATGCAATACAGCGGAGCCGGGCCGGTGTCAAGGGCAAAGCAGGACAGCAATGGAACGCCAGCGAGGAAGGCCGGAAAGCAAAACACCGCTGCAGATGGTACCACTGGCTTGGAACAGGTCCAACACATTACATCCATCATCCGCACGCCAATCAGTCGTTTCTGCGGAGGATTGTTTCCGATGATTACTATGTGGGGTTTTGCCGACAGCACTTTTCAAATCGGTTTATATATAATATAAGGCGAGAGAGGTGGGTGCCAGTGAGACGTAGTGGTCGCAGCGAGTCGGGACTGACGCGCGCGCGCGTGCACGCACACACACACACCACACACACACACACACACATAACTAGCACAGCATCTCCACACACACACACACACACACACACACACACACACACACACACACACACACACACACACATAACTAGCACAGCATCTCCACACACACACACACACCTTCACGTCACACGCACGTGCACACTGACACACACACTACACAACGTCTCATGACTGACACTAGCGTCAGGCGCCTGTGCTTTACCCCCACCTCACCCATCCCCCATTTCCCTTGTCAATGAATGTTGACGTCATACGCTGGAGGTTGCTCGGCGACAAGGGATAAGTGCACGGCAGATGACGACTGCAGAGCACACCACCACAACAACACCGCCAACCACTGACTGAAATCACTACGGCAGCCACTGACTGGGAACATACTTCTGTAACTCCACGCAAGTCCAAGTCCACAGTGACTGCAGCACTCTATGTCGGGTCTGTCGGTCTCGTGGATGCCAGACGCGAACGACTGTTAGTTAGAACGCTAGCAGTCATTCTTGTTTCAGATTTTTTTGCGAACGACTGTTGACAGAATGACTGGGATGCCAAGCCTGCATGACGTTTGTTTTTGTTTTCAACCACACGTACACAGCTGTTAGTTCGCCGACCTCCAACTTGTTCTTCCCACAAAGAGAAAAACAAACACTTCAGCACCCCACCCCCCACCCCCTCCCCGCACTACAAGGCACCAAAAAGCACGGGCATCACCAGAGAACTGAACAAGGCCGGTATTAACTGAACAAACGTCAGGCATTTCTTTTAATACTTACTTCTTTTGCCTTTCTTCCAATACGAACAAACGTCAGATGAACGAAAGAAGAAAAAAACAAAAAAAACAAAAACAATCCAAACCAAACAAAACCAAAACCTAAAACCAAACAAAAACAAACTACACAAATACACACACAACAACATACGGAAACACAAAGAAACACATACACAAACGGGGGGGGGGGGGGGGGAGAAGAAGGACGGCAAATTAAAAAAGATGAGGAAAATCCATCCCTTGACACTGACATATTGGGAGGGGTGCAACAAACTCGCTCCTACTCTCTCGTCTAGCGCGCGCGCGCGCGCGCACACACACACACCACACACACACACACACAACACACACACACACACACACACACACACACACTGTGACAGCCACAAAAACCGGAGGACATGCCAAAACAGTCGCACGTGCCAAGGGCAACAACTCCTACAAATTTAGCAAAAGCCTCCTCATCAGTCAAGTCGTGTCCCTTGTCCAATTCTTCCGCAGTCGGGATCGCTGAGACGAGAGAAACCAGCTGGCGGTCAATCCTTTCCGGGACGGATTTTGAAGAAATCAGGCACCCCTGTTCCAGTCGCCTATTTATCATCCTGTAGCCCGAAAGCGCTGCGACCCAGAAAATCGATGGGCAATTTTGGCGAAACGGCATCGCCTTGCTTAGCCTCGGCAATGCGTGGCCGCAGCCTGTTTGTTTGCTCACTCACTCACTCACTCCGGAGGGCCAAGGACGATGGGAAAAGTTGCAAAACTGAGTCCCGAGTCTGGCGCGGACAACCCGTTCAAGTTCAATGTCGCTTTACGTCCACAGCGAGCCTAAGGACTATTAGGGACAGGAAGCCCACGACGGCCACCTCGATTTTCACACACATCCTGAACTCTGACAGCCCGTTGATGATGATGAGGATGATGAAGAGTTTACTGTCCTCGGATGTCGGGTTGACATATTAGGGACAAACTGTGACCAGTGCGTAAGCATGGTTCAATCTTGCTTTACGTCCACAGAAACCATAATTATTAAGGACTATTAGGGACGGGGAGCCCAGAACGGCCACCTCGACCTTCACACAGCTCCTGAGCTCTGACAGTCCGTTCACTGGTTCAATGTTGCTTTACGTCCACAGAGACCATAATTATTAAGGACTATTAGGGACGGGGAGCCCAGGACGGCCACCTCGATTTTCACAAAGCTCCTGAGCTCTGACAGCCTGTTCAAGTTCAATGTTGCTTTACGTCCACAGAGACCCTAAGGACTATTACTATAGGGACGTGAAGCCCAGGATAGCCACCTCGACTTTCACACAGCTTCTGAGCTCTGACAGTCTGTTCACTGGTTACGTCCACAGAGACCCTAAGGACTATTAGTGACGGGGAGCCAAGGACGGCCACATCGACTCTCACACAGTCCGTTCAAGTTCAATGTTTTACGTCCACAGAGACCGTACGCACAATTAAGGACGGGGAGCCCAGGACGGCCACCTCGACTTTCACACAGCTTCTGAGCTCTGACAGCCCGTTAAAATCAACCCGATTACGAAGCCACCTTGAAGTGTAGAACCGCACAGGAAGTGAGCAGCGAAACCCATTGCAGCCACATTGCGTTTCCGCATGACCGCTCCCGTCTGCCGGTGGCCGGGCGGTCGGTGTCAGCGTTGTCAGGGCAGCACTGACAATGACGCCTGGTCTTACTGCATGTGTGATGGTCACTTTGCTCGACACCGGTGCCGCCGTGTAAGTGGTTAATTCAGGCAGTGGTCCCTGAACTGACGAACTGTTTATGACCGTTAAGTTCGGTGGTGCTTGACACTGACATGAAATGCCAGCAGGCTGTTGCAAATGAGCTTACAAAAGCTTCGCTGACTCGAGAGCTGGGTACCCGTCCCTAATAAACCTTATGGTTTCTGTGGAAGTTAAGCACCATGTTTACTTTTACATCTGGCCAGAGTTCAGGAGCTATGTGAAGGTCGATGTGGCCGTCCTGGGCTCCCCGTCTAATAGTCCATACGGTTTCTGTGGGCGTAAAGCAACGTTGAACTCGAATAGCCGTGGAGGTGTGTGTGTGGGGGGTGGGGGAGGGGGGGGGGGGGGGTGAGCTCAGAAGCTGTTTTAAAGTCGAGGTGGCCGTGCTGGGCTCCCGTCCCTAATAAACCTACGGTATCTGCGGACGTAAAGCAACACTTCAACAACAAACAGCCGGCCAGTCGGAGCCGCTGGCTGTTGGCGGTCACTCCGCATTACTGACACGATGCGGCACGCACGGCAACACGGTTGGCTCGTTATCAGAAGAAGAGCTGGGGAACAGCTGTCAGGCCAAGCACATCGAATAACGGTACACGTCCGTAAACAAAACAAAAGTAGAGCAATGTCAAAAAACGAGTTTTAACAGAAATATAATTATATGCGTTCCTGTTGCAAGTTCTGTTTTAGTCATCCATTGCCCCAACGGCCTCACTGTCTTCATGGAGACAGACAGACAGACAGACAGACAGACGGCGGACCAGACCAGATCAGGCCACAAATAAACAGATGGATAAATAGATGGACAGGTGGATGGACGGACTGACGAACCAACGGACGGACGGACTGATAGACAGAGATCGCAGGAAAGTTCCCTAGATAACTGTAGCTAGATAGACAGGTAGGCCGGCACTGAGGTGGGTAAGTTGGTAGATTGTCGGCTTTTAACGGCCTCTGCGGAACAGAGCGACAGACAAGGCGCATAGAATACAGAAAATACGTTCAGACGAAAGTCTGAACATGACCATGATACAAGGCACGTAGAATTGAGAAAATATGTTACGATGAAAGTCTGAACTACATGACCATGACATGAAAGAACACTCATCCGTCCCTGCATGGTTACCTTTCAAGTTCAGTTCAGTTCAATTCTGTATGAAAAGCACACGCACTGAGCAAAACGGCAGAAAGCGGCAAATTTACTTCATTACGAAGGAGAAGGGGACTTGCGTGAGTGTGTGTGTGTGTGTGTGTGTGTGTGTGTGTGTGTGTGTGTGTGTGTGTGTGTGTGTGTGTGCGCGCGCGCGTGTGTGTGTGTGTGTGTGTGTGTGTGTGTGTGTGTGTGTGTGTGTGTGTGTGTGTGTGTGCGTGCGTGCATGCGTGTGTGCGTGTGTGTGTGTGTTTGTATGTGTGTTTCTGTGTGTGTGTGCGCCGCGCGCGCGTACGTGTGTGTATGTGTGTGTGTGTGTTTGGGAGGGGGGGAGGTGGAGGGGGCTGGGGGGGGGGAGGGGGGCAGCATGGCTACTACAACTACACCCACATAGTGAACGTCAAAACCCCGGCATCAGCAATCACTTCGAAGTACCTGTGCCTCCTAATTATGAACTGTTTCGACCGTGCGAAACTGTTGAGATATAGAAAGAAAGAAACATTACCTGTAATTCCTTTCAGAATTTGATCCTGCGAAACAAATCATCAAAATACCAGACCGTGAGAGGGCGGGGAGGGGGGGGGGGGCGCGGGAGAGAGAGAGAGAGACAGAAAGAGACAGACAGAGAGAGACAGAGACAGAGAGAGCTCGGAGAGACAGGGACAGAGAGAGAGAGAGAGGAGAGAAAGAGAGAGAGACAGAGACAGAGAAATATCTCCTGTAATGTCTTCCATCTTTAGCAGACTTGCAGCCCCAGCGGGGAGGTGGCCGGCGGAACATCATGAACAGAAGCAGCGGGAGAGGCGAAACCTTTGGCGGTAAACTCACTCGGCGTGTTTCGCCACTGCCGTGCCCCGATTGAATAATGGCAAGAAGAGTATCCAGCGAAAGTTTTGAACCGCGGACAAACTGTGCCGTACGCCTGCGCAGTCGCAACTGATGTCAGTCGACCTGACGGCACGCCTCTTCCTCGCCCCACATAGTTCAGGAGCTGTGTGAGAGTCGAGGTGGCCGTCCTGGGCTGTCCGTCCTAACGAGCCTTCTGGTTTCCGTGGACGTAAAGCTATATTGAACCGTGCTTTGGCATTGGTCTCAGCTTGTACCTAATATGTCAGCCGACATCTGAGGACATTAAGCATCACTACCTACCTACCTGTTCTAGCTTCCAGTCATGGGCCGTTTCTTGCTCAGCTCTGACACCTGCGTAATCAACGGCGCCGTCACTGGCGTGGAGTTGCTTCATTTAACTCTCTCATAGGGTGAACCCCCCCCCCCCCCCCCCCCCGCCCGCCCCCCACCCCGCCCCTCTACCCCGCCCCACCATGCGTACTCAGGAATTCGTTGCAAGGTTAAAAGGGACAAGCCTTTTCAGCACATTAACATTGAACAGTTTGTCCCTAAAATGTCAGCCCGACTTCTGAGGACATTAAGCCCTACATCATCATCATCATCATCATCATCACTGACTTGAACAGCACATCTTTTATCCAAAAGCTCATTAATTTGAAAAGCAAACCGAGTTTCGTGAGTGACGATTAACAGGACTGGATGCACTGAAACACGTATAGGGGCGGGGGTAGCTCAGTTGGTAGAGCGTCAGATTGACTAGCCAGGCCCCCGTGCGGCAAGGGATTTTTCTTTTACGGTGTCCGTACAACCCCCGTGTGCAATCGCATGCATCGACATCAACGCGCGCTTTAAGAATCCCAAACACTGGCAGCCATGGCATTGTTTGAACACTGGAAAATACCGCACACACACTGATAGGAATGGGTAGCGCTGCTCGTGCGGCTGCTGTACCGTACCCAGGTAAGGCGACCCAAATTTCCAGCAAGAGACGAAGAAGTACTTGGGGAGAGAGAGAGAGAGAGAGGAGAGAGAGAGAGAGAGAGAGAGAGAGAGAGAGAGAGAGAGAGGTGCAACAGTTCGCCTCTCGCGCGCCGCAGCATTTTTGGAGTTCGCTACGAACGAGAGGTGCGTGATTACTTCGCCCGACCCGAACGGGAACAAATTCAAGCAATTCAAATTCACTTGTCACATTTGTCACACTTGCCAAGTGTCACGCTTGATGGTTTTTAGTACACCCAGTCCCGCTACTTGTCACTCACGAAACTTGCTTTCAAATTAACTCGCAAAGACGTTTTAAAACAATATCCCTCATTTTAAGATTGTATTTTGATATCTTCTACTTTGTTGAATTGTTGTTGGTTTGAGAAGGCCAGTCCCTTTAAGTGAAGTGGGTTAGTAGGCCAGTGGGGTGGTTTGAAACGCGGAGAGCTGAAGTGTCGAATCACGCTTTTAATTACAGCCCATCGGTGAGGGGAGATCAATCACCGAACGCTGTGTCCGTACCTTGTCTGACTGTAGCTACCTGCTGCCTCATTTTTCCCTCCCTCAGACTCCTGCCGCGCGCGCGCGTGTGCACGTGTGTGTGTGTGTGTGTGTGTGTGTGTGTGTGTGTGTGTGTGTGTGTGTGTGTGTGTGTGTGTGTGTGTGTGTGTGTGTGTGTGTGTGTGTGTGTGTGAGAGAGAGAGAGAGAGAGAGAGAGAGAGAGAGAGAGAGAGAGAGAGAGAGAGAGAGAGAGAGAACAGACAGACGACAGAGCGACACAGACAGACAGACAGACAGACAGACAGAGAGAGAGAGAGACAGACAGACAGACATTCAGGCAGACAGACAAACAAATCCGCCCTAATCCGCGACCTCGAATGAAGAAGAAGAAGACAATGGTTGTAGCAAAAACAAAGCGAATAACCTTCTAAACATTGCGCTGACCCCACCATTCCAGTGGTTTCTAACCTCCTTCGCACGAAATCAGATTTGTACTACAGCCTTCAAGATGGTTGAAGTGTTGCTTTACGCCCACAGAAACCATCAGGCTTATTAGGGACGGGAGCCCAGGACAGCCACCTCGACTCTCACACAGCTCCTGAGCTCTGTGGCAGCCTTCAAGACTTCGGCCGGCGGCGTTATACCTAATACAAGCATCTGAGTATTTGGTAAAATAAATAAATAAATCGCAGTCCCCTTTGAACATCCCTCGTAGCCGATAACAGCTAAAAGTACCCAAAGTCGAGTTTATTCTAGGCTGACATTTAGCCCCCTACCCCCTTCCTTCCCCCAGCACTTCGCCAAGAGCATCACGTACAGACAGCCCAAGGACAGTGAATGGGCTAAAACGGGTGCCCCTGGGAACGTACCCAGTGACCAGTATGAGGGTCGACTGGTGCTGAAGTGACTGACACTGACGGAGTACCCGGCACATCCGTCAGTTCCACCCATTCAAGCCCCGCAGTGATTGGCAAAGACAGCGACTCATTGCCCGTGAATTGCTTTGCATACTTTCTCGGTAAAAGGTAACGAACACCCACATCAGCTCCGACGTTTCCGTCCCTCTGACAAGGCCGATGACTGAGAGAGATAGATGTACGACGTCCTGGAATGACGAGTGAGGCGGAGCAGGCCGTCTTCTTCAGCCATAATTACACTGAGGGAATCCCAAATACGGACCAAACTATCCTCAACTGCTGGTGCGTTTTTATGGCAATTAGATGACGGACAGGGGGGGTCGGGGCCTGTCGGCTAACGCCGGCGCCACACGGACTGCAAATCCGGTGGGCGAGGGTTCGGATCCAGGACGTGACAGGGTGAAGGACCGTTTTTGTCCACTTTTTCCGAGTCAATATTAAATTTGTGCAGACTTGTCAGTGTCTGTTTCAGCGCCCTCGTGTGCATAGCACGCTCTAAAATCGTTGCGCACGTTAAAGATCCCATGCTACCTGCACAACTCAACTTTCCAGTGGACACCGTATGCTAGAGGTCACGTTCAGTGTCGCTTTACGTCCACAGAGGACCATAACGGGACGGAGAGACCAGGACGACCACCTCGACTTTCACATAGCTCCTGAGCTCGGAGGATACCGTGAAACCGTCCTTTCATTTGGACGGGCTGTCCGGTTACTCCAAGCAATCGAAGCTGAACCAAAAACTATCTTTGGTTCAACCGACAGCTTAGTTTGCACAAGCTCAAAGCCACGGATCTGAATGCAATATTCTCATCAAAGCTCAGGATCTGTGTGAAAGTCGAGGTGGCCATCCTGGGCTCCCCGTCCCTAATAGACCATACCACGTATAGTCTCTGTGGACGTAAAGCAACATTCATTGATGCTATGGATCTCAGAGCTCAGGAGCTGTGTGGAAGTCGAGGTGGCCGTCCTGGACTTCCCGTCCCTAACAGTCCTTATGGTCTCTTTGGACGTAAAGCGACACTGAACTTGAACATTATTCTTAAAGGTCTGAGGCTCAAAAGCGGGGCAGCTCACGCAAAGATCGCACATTCAAAGCAGCTAAACAATCTTTGGTGACGGTACAATGCGCGGGTTGTTGGTTGTTAAGAGTACGAAAGCCATCTCGTACATATTGGCCGGTGGTGTTATGAGGATTTCAGTATTTCGTAAAGCAAGTATACAAATAAATAAAGCACACTTTACATTCCCCCTTTGAACTTCCCTCGCAACCGATAATAGCCCAAAGGACGATTGTTTCTATAATAATAATAGATTATTTATGGCGCCCCACATCTCGTAAGAGCCCGGAGCGCTTGCAAAGACACAAGGATTCGCTCTTTTTTCTCTCTCATCACACACACACACACACACACACACACACACACACACACACACACACACACACACAACACACACACACACACACACACACACACACACACACACACGTAGAATGACAAGAAACAAAACGACAGATTCTAGGCTAACAATAAGCCTCCTCCCTCCCCCACCCCCATTCAATCAGAGAACCAGCTATTTCAGTAGCTCAGAAGTAGTAAGTCGCGCGACAGGACCCTACAAGGCGTGGCGGGACGGGACGGTAACACTGTGACAGCAGCACGGGTAGCGTGACGGTCAGCAGCTACTGAGGTAAGCACAGCCAGGTGAAACCGGCATTTGGAGAAGAAGAAGAAAAAAGGTGTTAACTACGGGGGCCGCAGGACAGGTAATGGTTACGGCGCATTGCCTCCAAGACCGCCACAGGCACGGTGCCAGACAAGGGGTCTGTTTCTACAGGTGCCGTCTGTTTATGACGCCGCCAAAGCAGCCGCCGGGGGCCAGAGCTAGAATGCACTCGGGCACCACTCTCGCGGTTGAGAGCTCGTGGCTGCGGTGGTTAAAACAGTTGTCATGTAAACGACTCTGCCTCCATCTGTGCTGGTGAGTGCTCGGTCGACGTGAGCTGGTCCCCTTCCTACCTTCATCTGTGCTGGTGAATGCTCGGTCCCCTCTCTGCCTCCATCTGTGTCAGTTGGTGAGTTCTTGGTCCCCTCTCTGCCTCCATCTGTGTTGGTGAGTTCTTGGTCCCCTTCCTGTCTCCATCTGTGATGGCGAGTGCTCGGTCCCCTTCCTGTCTCTACCTGTTGGTGAGTGCTCGGTCCCCTTCCTGTCTCTATGTTGGTGAGTGCTCGGTCCCCTCTCTGTCTCCATCTGTGTGGTGAGTTCTTGGTCCCCTTCTGTCTCCATCTGTGTTGGTGAGTGCTCGGTCCCCTTCCTGTCTCTCCATCTGTGTGGTGAGTCTGGTCCCCTCCTGCTCCATCTGTGATGGTGAGTGCTCGGTCCCCTTCCTGTCTCCATCTGTGTGGTGAGTGCTCGGTCCCTTCTGTCTCCATCTGTGTGTGAGTCTCGGTCCCCTTCCTGTTCATCTGTGATGGTGAGTGCTCGGTCCCCTTCCTGTCTCCATCTGTGATGGTGAGTGCTCGGTCCCCTTCCTGTCTCTACCTGTTGGTGAGTCTCGGTCCCCTTCCTGTCTCCATCTGTGATGGTGAGTGCTCGGTCCCCTTCCTGTCTCCATCTGTGATGGTGAGTGCTCGGTCCCCTTCCTGTCTCCATCTGTGATGGTGGACTCGGTCCCCTTCCTGTCTCCATCTGTGATGTGATGCTCGGTCCCCTTCCTGTCTCATCTGATGTGAATGCTCGTCCCCTCCTGTCTCCATCTGTGTGGTGAGTGCTCGGTCCCCTTCCTGTTTCCATCTGTGATGGTGAGTGCTCGGTCCCCTTCCTGTCTCCATCTGTGATGGTGAGTGCTCGGTCCCCTTCCTGTCTCCATCTGTGATGGTGAGTGCTCGGTCCCCTTCCTGCTCTCCTGTTGGTGATCTCGGTCCCCTTCCGTTCCATCTGTGTGGTGAGTGCTCGGTCCCCTTCCTGTCTCCATCTGTGATGGTGAGTGCTCGGTCCCCTTCCTGTCTCCATCTGTGATGGTGAGTGCTCGGTCCCCTTCCTGTCTCCATCTGTGATGGTGAGTGCTCGGTCCCCTTCCTGCCTCCACCTGTGTTGGTGAGTGCTCGGTCCCCTTCCTGCCTCCATCTGTGTTGGTGAGTGCTCGGTCCATGTGTGCTGGTCCCCCTCCTTTCTCTTCTCTGTGCTAACTTTTCCCATCCCTTGAAGTCTCCTTAGTGAAATAACACGGATCTGATTCAGACGACTGGTCCAACCACGGACCATGCGTATAGGTAAGTCAATGGGCCCAACTCTATGTCCAACTGTAGTCGTTCGTATCCGGCAGATCTCACTTAGCATAACCGGAAGTCCACCAGTAAGCACTTTTGCCAGTTTAGCCACACACAGACAATTCGTTTTTAACACCCAGTCCACGATGTAAGTTGTACGAGGGACAAATCACATACGTACGAAACTGAATCACAAATGCTAAAAAATTAAAATAAAATAAAGAACTTGTAGTTAACAATTTGCAGTTAATCTCTTCACATTTAAGTTTTTATATCCGTTCAACCGCGAAGGTTGCATTCGGGCGATGAGTTTCATCCAAGCACAGGTCATGAGGGAAGAATACTCTACCTGTCCAAAAAGCAGATACGCATTTTGCCACCCACGGGAAGAATACCATACCTCTCCAAAAAGCAGATACCGGATTTTGCCACCAAAAGGCAGAATACCCTACCCAGGCTGTTCAAAAAGCAGATACGCATTTTGCCACCAAAAGGCAAAATACCCTACCTGTCCAAAAAGCAGATACCGGATTTTGCCACCAAAAGGCAGAATACCCTACCTGTCCAAAAAGCAGAAACCGCGTTTTGCCACCAAAAGGCAGAATACCCTACCTGTCCAAAAAAACAGATACCGGATTTTGCCACCCACAGGAAGAATACCCTACCTGTGCAAAAAGCATTTTTGCGGCATCTTACCACTAAAGGACGGAATTATGACGTAATAGCTACTGTGACGATTTTTTTTTCGTCAGCTTCATTTTTCCACATCAAACAACCCTCGGAAGTAGAATTATCCAACCACCGATTTCCAAACTTTCGGCCCAAGTGCCTCGAAGCTGGCTCCTTTGGCTGATCGGACAAAGGTCAGCCGAGTGGTGGCACTTTTCCGCTTGCCTGGCCGAGGGCGGGGAAGAGGAGATACCGACAGGTGGAGATGACATCACCTGACTGTTTACTTGCACCCGCGCCGCGTGCCGGTAACTGCTTAGCGCTGCATCTCTGGCGCAGCCCCGTGTATTTGTTCTACTAATTAAGGTGACAGAATGATACGAGATTTTCTGCGGTCGTCAGGAGGAAAACATAATCAACGGTTGATTCTA
>JABMCL010000059.1:617500-625000 GCA_018857735.1 Alviniconcha marisindica
AAAGACGAAGAAGAAGAAGAAGAAGAGCCAAGGGAAAGATGAACAGGAACAGCAACAAACAACAACAAAAAACAACAGCAACAAAACAAGAAGAGCACCATCAAAACAACATTAACCTTCACAACAAAAATAGCAACTGGGAATCTAAACCGAAGAACAAGAAAAATGATCGAGATTTGATCGAAGCAGGTGTCACATTTAAAACTGCCACACAAAGAAAAGCACCAGGAACACACACACACACACACACACACACACACACACACACACACACACACACGCACGCATGCACGCGCGCGCGCGCGCACACACACACACAGATAGAGAGAGAGGGGCTAGACACTGCACGCAAAGAAACAATGCCCCAGTCTACAGTAGACCATCAATAGCTTTCGTAAAGAAGTTCAAGATAATTACAATACCAACCTTCGTTCCGTCAGATGAACTACGAAATGAAAGACAAGCAGTTCACAATAACTAGGATCATACAACAGCGACAATGCGGCGATTTTTTTCTTAAACTCATTCGATCGACAGCAGTTATTCTCAGCACTTCATGCCAGTGACTAAGTAACAACGCCAATAGCACTTCATGCCAGTGACTAAGTAACAACGCCAATCTACAACAACAACAACAACAACAACAACGATTCAGTCTGAAGGCTCAAAAGGGAGCATCCACGTTCTGTTGTACGGCAAAAGCTGCTGACTCTTTCTAAGACAACGGCAGTACAACCGCAATGAAGCAAGATGTACGCATAAAACATTCCACACAAAATAAGGGAAGAGAGAGAAAAGAGTACGACACCGAATCACGTCCACAACAGCAAGTGAAACAACCCAGAAGCCGACAGGAATTAAATGCCAAGAGCCACAACACAACATCTTCGCTTCGCAGCTTATCAAGGAGAGGTTTCAAGCATAAAATCTCTCACGTTGTCCAAGCCATCACAACAAATTTCTCTCTCATACAATACCGAGAAAGAAAAAAGAAGAAGAAAAAAGCACGACCTACTTCACGAAGAACACCAAAAAAGTGGGGCACGAAGATGAACACCAAAATGCGGATTAGGCACGAAAAAGGGAGAGTGAGAAAAAAATAATCGAAAAATGGGTCACGACGGACGTTATCACAACACCGCTTGATATGCACGTCACGTTGGTTACTGACGACATCGACAAGGGACCAGCAGCGAGCGAACTGGTCCTCTTGCGGGAGGTGAGAGAACCACAGAGCCACGGGCGGGTCCTGCCACTGAGGGTCCCTCCCTTACCTGGGCGATCGTTTGAGGGGCCATCCCGTGACGCGGTCCCTGACGTATAGGGTTCCGTTCCTGCCCTCCAGAGCCCCCGAGGCAAGCCCCTGGGGGTCAGACACGACAAGCACGCGGCTGTTGGCGTCTCTGAAGGGAGACAGTCCCAACAGTGGAGACCCTGTCGTCGTCGTTGTCGTCGTCGTGTGACCGTGAATGCTGAGGAGACAAAGACAGAAAAGAAAAACAATGCAAACCACCGTCAGTTCTGTGGGAGCTGGCAACGTGCTAACACCGCCAGTAGCCGGCGACTGTGCGGGACAACACTACAGGTTACGCTCAGTTCTCTAGCAGGCATCGTGCAGCCATCGGTTAGCGTCAGTTCTGTAGGAGGCAACATGCTCATCCCCCAGCCTCCCCCAGCCTCCCTCGATTCTGCACAACGTTAGCCATATAGTTGCCGTCAGTTCTGTAGGAGGCAACATGCTGAACCTCCTGCCTCCATCGATTCTGCACAATGTTAGCCATATAGTTGCCGTCAGTTCTGTAGGAGGCAACATGCTGAACCTCCTGCCTCCATCGATTCTGCACAATGTTAGCCATATAGTTGCCGTCAGTTCGGTAGGAGGCAACATGCTGAACCTCCTGCCTCCATCGATTCCGCACAATGTTAGCCATATAGTTGCCGTCAGTTCTGTAGGAGGCAACATGCTGAACCTCCAGCCTCCATCGATTCTGCAGACAGTTAACCCTATAGTTGCCGTCAGTTCTGTAGGAGGCAACATGCTGAACCTCCAGCCTCCATCGATTCTGCAGAACGTTAACCCTATAGCTGAAGTAAATTCTGTAGGAGGCAACATGCTAATAAACCTTAAGCCGCTATCGATTTTTACAGAAAGTACAAGTACCGTCAGTTTTATAAGAGTCAACACCAAGTTAAGCGACCTACCGCCGATAAGATCTCTGCAGAATGTTAACCTACCGTCCCCGTCAGTTCTGTAGACGGCAACATCTTGAATCTGTAACTGCCATAAATCCTATAAAACGCTGACCTATAACCCTGATGCATGACAACAGGTTAAATCTCCAGCCACCATCGATTCTGTACTGTTGAAGGTTAACCTACTACAATCACTGTCAGTTATATAGCTGGCAACAAGCCACTTCTACAACGGCAATCGGGTCTGCAAAAACAAAAACAGAAGTTAACCTACAATCCCCGCTAGTTGTGCAGCAAGTTAGCAGCCCAACTCAACAAGCATTGTCAAGTGAGGAGTACTACTAAAAGACACTAACCCTACCTACATCCATCTACTGTTACGTCCTCAGTCAAACAGCGAAGCCTATATACAACTACTGTCTATCCTGCAGTCGGTTAAGAAGATAAAAAAAACCAACAACATCCATGTCAATGCATTCTTTCGTGAGTATATCCACCAAGACAGGCATTCATGCGAATCTGATTTAAAAACGCACAACGAACAAAACTAACAAACAAAAAAACAAACCAAACAAACAAACAAACAAAACAGAACAAAAACAATGCATTTCATGAACAGTCTCTGGCACAAACACCAGTATCAGTTACGGAGAGGCGAAAGTTCCTTTCTGTTCGTGAATTCTGACAAACAGCAGTCCTTGAATGACAGGACAAACTAACACGAACAAAAAACGATGTTCTAGGGTAACGTATTCCGTCAAACAAACTGCTAGAGAGCAGCACACACTGATCATCGAAACAACACAGAGCGTGAACGCTGTGAACAAAGGCAGTGACACAAACGAAGCACAAGACTGCTCGTTAACTGTTGTGCACGTGCAACACGAAAGTGAGAGGGCCAGCGTGCATGTGAAACTAGTGTCCGACGACCGTCGTTATGGAAGCATGATGACTGACTATGATGCCTATCCTATGGAGTTCTGGGAGACTTTCAGATCCGCTCTCACTATACACTGCATTAAGCAATTTTATAGCTTTCATCGAGGCGACACAAAAACAGCGTTGTTACATCAACCAAGTGTATACGACTATTAACACACACACACACACACACACACACACACACACACACACACACACACACACACACGCACACACACCACACACACACACACACACACACACACACACACGCACGCACGCACGCACGCACGCACGCACGCACACAGAAGTAAGTAACTTCGTGTTTTACGCCCAGTCAACCGTTACGGTTATATCAGGGCGATTACACACACAAACGCACACTGAACACAAGGAGATTCAGAAGGCACCAAAGCCTACACAGAAAACCGTAATATCAAAGAAAAGATGGCCTTTGATCTATGCACCTGGAATTCCATCGTGCACATAACCTGCACGTAAAGAGGACGTTATTCCCCTTTTTTTAAATTTGGGTAGCCTCCCCTTCAAGCAGCACGGAAGCACCCTCCAGATACAGTGCTGGCTAATTTCTCCTTCAAACCAATTTCTTCGCACTGTTTTGGGCTGCGTGTATCCAAGGATCTGATTTGAAACCACCCCAGGTTGAGTTAGCAAGGGAAACAACGAAGGTCTATTCTACGACCCGACCGGCGCGTGTGCCAGCAATCCAGCCGGTTTGGAAGTGAAAGCTTTCCAAACCAAGCAGGCGGAATTTAAGGCAGCGGTGGGATAAAGGTGCAATCTGGTTCTTTTTCTCCCTCGTTGTTGTTGTTTGTTGTTGTTGTTGTTGTTGTTGTTGTGTGTGTGTGTGTGTGTGTGTGTGTGTGTGTGTAAAATTACGATAATTATCTTTCTATGTATATTAAATAATTAAGATAGTATCTCGCTATGTATACATATTGTTATCTTTAAATCAAGAAAACTCTATATAATATAAAAGATATTATCTCTCTCTCTATAATTATTTTTAAAAAAACGAAGATCATTCTCTCTCTCTCTCTCTCTCTCTCTCTCTCTCTCTCTCTCTCTCTCTCTCTCTCTCTCTCTCTCGACAACGATAAAGATTCAGAATGCTAACACTACGCAGTTAAACATGTACCTTCGAAGAGGGCGAGTCCAAGATTATAACAGGGTCCACCGATATAGCTCAGAATAGAAATATGCCATCTGAGGAAATTAATACGATTGGGAAAGGAGGAAGAGTAAGCAGAAAATAAGTAGAGAACGAAGTATGTTCGTGGTAGCAGCAGCAGTAGTAGTAGCAGCAGCAGCAGCAGCAGCACCAATGAAACTAAAAGCAGCGCTTTGGTCGTTGCCGTTTTTGTGGTGGTTGCTGAAGTGCTGGCCAGCTGGTTGCTTGGCCCCAAACTGACTGAACACTCCTGTCGTTTTACTTTGTGACTGCCGCCAAACTGACAACGCTCTTTGCTGTTTAGTACTAGCCTGTCTCCGAATGGACCATAGATCAAAAGTACAAGAACGAGAGACCCTCAAAAGTGCTACAAGAGCTCCTGGTAATTTCTTGCGTGGGCAAGAAATCAATAGAAGAGAGAGACAGACAGACAGAGACAGAGAGACAGATAGAGACAGACAGAGACAGTCAGACGGACAGAGAGACAGAGACAGACAGAAAGGCAGAGCAGCAGAATCACTTTAAGACAGCAATTAAAATGAAGAAACACATTTTCGTCCATTAGTGTGTCCTGTCAGCACTCTACGGACAACTGGTGCTGCTTGAACTGGACTTCAAATGAAAGCGGACTTCAAAGAGTGCGCGGGAGTGGGCTCTGACAGTGTCGAGAGCGCCTCAGTGGTAGAACGTAAGAGCCAACTTCCCGACTTGTTTACCTTCTCGAAAAAAAGAGCAGTCTCTTTGATCTTGGCTAATTATGTCCCTGATTATGTCCCTTCGGCCGTCGTACCGTACCGCATTATTCATTGCCCACGAAACAAAGGCAACGTGCTTTGCTTTCTTTCGTTTACACCACGCTGCTTGCAAAGTGTAATACTATTCACTTCTCTTTGTGACTTTGTTTTTAAGATCATGAACGAGTTTGCTGTGTCAAGTCTTTCAGTTTATATATATATATATATTTTTTTTAAATCACTGACGATTAAACTGCAATCGACCCCTCTCACCCCTCCAAACATTACCGCGTGCGTGCGTGCGTGCGTGCGTGGTTTTGTCAGCCTTTATATATATATATAGTATAAACAATAGTATGGCTACCAGTGTTTGGATTTCGAACGTGCTCATAACATATATATATGCAACCTCACAAAAATAGACACAAAATACAAATTCACTCGCATATCAACGAAACTACGCATGCATGAATAATATGCAAACGACTGATAATTCAACAAACATAACATTACGTTACATGCTTGTTAAGAAAGTGCCACTAACCCATGCTTATTTCGATCAGACACAGGCACACACTGGCTGGAAATGTAACACAGCGCGGACAGGCAGACAGACATACAGACAGAAGAAACACGCGGATAATAAAAGGTACAGTGAAGGCTCTAAGGAAGGGATGGTGAAGCCCTAATAATAAAAAAAGGACAGAAAATAATATATTTTGTAAAACAAGAGGAAGAAGAGTAATTGCAGTCAGCAAGGAACCCCAAGGCCAGTAAGAAGCAATGAGGACGGATGTTTTATGCATAGATACTGCAAAGCGGCAAAGGAAGTGAAGGAAGGAAGGAAGACAGCAAACAGTGGTGGATGAACAAGGAATCCAGAAATCTAAAACCGAAAGAGGCTCAAGACTGGGGAAGGACTGGCCACCCGAATAGCCAAAATGTGGGGAGGAAATAGCACAGGCGCATGATGTGTGTGTGTGTGTGTGTGTGTGTGTGTGTGTGTGTGTGTGTGTGTGTGTGTGTGATGTGTGTGTGTGTGTGTGTGGTGTGTGTGTGTGTGTGTGTGTGTGTGTGTGTGTGTGTGTGTGTGTGTGTGTGTGTGTGTGTGTGAGAGAGAGAGAGAGAGAGAGAGAGAGAGAGAGAGAGAGAGAGAGAGAAGAGAGAAGAACAGACAGAGAGACAGCAGACAGACGACAAGACAGAAGACAGACAGACACACGAGAGAGAGACAGAGACAGAGACAGAGAGACAGATAGAGTGTGTGTGTGTGTGTGTGTGTTGTGTGTGTGTGTGTGTGTGTGTGTGTGTGTGTGTGTGTGTGTGTGTGTGTGTGTGTGTGTGTGGTGTGGTGAGAGAGAGAGAGAGAGAGAGAGAGAGAGAGAGAGAGACAGAAGACAGACAGACAGACAGAGACAGAAGACAGAGAGTGTGTGTGTGTGTGTGTGTGTGTGTGTGTGTGTGTGTGTGTGTGTGTGCGTGCGTGCGTGCGTGCGTGCGTGCGTGCGTGCGTGCGTACGTGCGTGCGTGTGATTATATAGCAGACAACTGACGAGACCACAAAGGAGGATGTGTGTGTGTGTGTGTGTGTGTGTGTGTGTGTGTGTGTGTGTGTGTGTGTGTGTGTGTGTGTGTGTGTGTGTGTGTGTGTGTGTGTGTGATGGGGAGGGGGGACGTGGTGGATGGGGAGCCAAGCTACTGACTGGTGTTGATGATGTCGAAGTAGTGTCCCTGTGCAGTATATTACTCACCCTTGGAATACCAAACTGAAAAAAGGTTGTGGTTTGTGGACATTGTCTTGTGACTTTGTCCATCACTTCCTACTGAAACATTAAAATGGCTCTCATCGCTGCCCATCTTAATGCAGAAGTCATTCTGGTGGTGACAGTGTACCGATAGGTATATAATCTCCCTCTCCCCCAACCTCCATCCCCCTCCCCCCCCCCCTTTCTCCCCGTCCCTAATAAGCCTTATGGTTTCTGCGGACGTTAAGCACCATGTTTACTTACCAAACTGAAAGTGTAAGGCATGTGCCTGTGGCAGGCTCGCACCCTCGTCATTGCACAGAAAGGTTGCGGTGATTTGTGGCTCTTATCTGCCAGGAATTACTTCATCACCTTCCAACCGCTTCCTCCCGAAACAACTCCTAATTCCCTCCCTCTTACCCCCCCCCCCCTCACCTCCCCCCACCCCCCTCTCCCCAGCTTGCATTCCTGAGCTGTTCCACCGTACCTTGGGTAATACTAAAAACGATTGGGTCGGTGAGAGTTACTGACAGGAAGAAAACCAGTAGTCCCCCCCCCCCCCAATAGTGCCAACCCCCCCGTGGTTAAAAATAATTGACACCGCCCTGATGTAGCGCCGTTGGTACTCCGGCATCGCCCCACACCCCACCCCACCTCACCCCACTCTCATCCCCGCCCGGCCCTCCTCTTGTATAATGTGTATATATGCATGCGT